>JAGDQP010036685.1:0-18947 GCA_022664845.1 Lepisma saccharinum | reverse complement strand
CAGCACTCCACAAGAATTGTAATATTTCATCCCATAAATATTTTTATAGACGTAGAAAAGGGAAGGTGAAAGCAAGAAAGTAGGAAAGAACTTCGCATTAGCGTACGTGTCCACTGAAAAAGGAAAGAGAGAAGAGAGGAGAGCGAGTGCCGATAACAATGGACTCAACAGCATTTGATGACCAATTATCATATATTTTCAACTAATACCTTGATTTCATTTGTAATTCGCATCATTGCTGTTTTGTGTTATTTTGCTTTCTTTTTGTGCTTATTACAATAGTATTGGCGAAGTAGTACACAGCACTAGAATAAACTATACTTTGTCAGTAATTGACGTTGACTTCATCGTTATAGTCCCTGCCTTCACCGATATTTTCGGTATTTTAATATTCTGGCAACACTGCGAATGTTTAAGCTGGCAACATTGACGGTGCTTCACACTAGTCGCTTCTAGTGTAGAACAGCATTACCTATAATCATGGTAAGTTACACTTCATTCTCTGCTTTCGTTTATGAGAAACTGCCAAAAGAAAACTTGTACAGTTTTACTGGACCGAAGCACCAGTTCACCCTTAACCTGTTCTCCTGCCTCTCACACTCCTGCTCCGAAAAAAATAATCTCACATTCTGACTTCTTACCCTGTCCCCTCTTTTTTGGAACCAGTCCGGCGGAAATCCCCGGAACATGGTTCGTAAGGTTCCTTTGTAAGGGGACAGGCGGGGTGATGATCAGGGTATCATGGATTTGAAGAACCTACAGTTCCTACACATTATAAAAACCACGAATCACCACTAAATGAAGGGTTCAGCGAGAAACTAGGCTAACCCACAATTTTATCTTTTCGAAAAAAAAGAAGTAAAATGCGAACAACAACATGCTGCGAAGGACACCAGCCGTCTTCATACTTCGGCTTATTCCGCACTCAACGGCCAAGCCACACCAACCAGTGGTTTGGTGAAAAGTTGGTAGATGACATTGGTAAACTATTCCGTCAAAAGGTCAATTTTGACGAGGGTGGGGGTTAGCCTAGTCTCTCGCCGAACCCTTCAAATAAGTGAGGATACAAAATTTGAAAAAAAAAGAAAAGGTGAGGATAGCAAAAAGAAACAGACATTCACTAAGATGAATCTTTTCTGTCGACCGATGACAAAGGGATGAAGAAAAGATTGATTTAATGTTTCGTAGGAAGTATTGTGTTACATGGTGCCGAAACGTTGACTCTGCGAAAGAGTGAACAAACAACGGGAAGCGTTCGAAATGTGGAGAAGAATGACAAAAATTAGCTGGATAAAAGAGGATAAACAACATGGGTGGATTTAGGAGAGAGGCCCTATGGGGGGAGCAACTACTTTAAGGGCGGAAGCTATTCCAGGATCATTTAAATCCATTCTGAAATGACTGGGGAGCAATGCCCCCGTGCCACCCATAAATTCGCCCATGATAAACAACGAGGTATTGCTGAAGAAAGTCGGCGAGAGACAAACAATAAACAATAGAAAGCGAAACTGGTTAGGACATTGGGTTCCCCTAGATTGTATACGAGGGATGTATTGAAAGTATGGTTGGGGGAAAAGAAGAAGAGCAAGAAGACGAGTCGAACTGATTGATTGTATTAAGGAAAATATATCATATGCTGAGACAAAGAGGAAAGCACAGGATAGGGATTAATAGAGGGTGCTTAGCGTGCTTGAAGGACCTGCAAGTTTTGGCAAAACATGATGATGAATTTTTATACCTACCAACTTTGCTAAAACAGTTTTCCTTTTCTCTCCTCAATGGTTTGTTTGACAGAAAAATAATTTAAATTTGGACATGTGAATATATTGCACCTCAAATTTTAACAATATCGGAAAATAACCTCTTTGCACAAACGAAATATTTTTAGTTTATATAGCATGCGGAAAATAGTAGTTATTGTTAAGAAAACTGTGCTTCCTTCGCTTAATAATATATATATATATATACCAAACATGGACCATATTTTCAGCTTATTCGTTTTTTTTCTATAAACCTTGGAGGAGGGGTAAACTAATCCGTTCTTTGTAGAAACGTCAGATAGTTTTAAAAGAAAAAAAAAATCAACGGAACATCTATATTCGTACAAACTTGTTACGTCACTATATGTCACTCACAATACAGGAAGCAATGTGAATTTTCGGTCTTGTCCGGTTTTGTTATCAGCTCTTCCATTATAAATATAGAGTAAAGTGATACGGTATGTAATGTATGCAAAGTGTATGTAATTTTGTCGCGAAGATGTTATGCTTTAAACAACAGAAATAAATTAAAATGCAATTAGTGCGGCGTTCATTGAACAGTTCTTAAAAAGTTCACGTGCAAATCATGTTTTACTTATTAATATGTATTAAGTTTACAAACAGTTCGCAGTATTACAAGGTAATTGCGTATTGGTTACTGTGAGTAGAACAGTGACTTCATTGTGAGATGGTAGATAGTTTTTTTTGTAACTTCGAGTAATGAAAGATAAATTTCTTTATTGCAAGTAAGACCTATTTTCCTCACTTTGATTTAATTTATTTTTTTGTAAAATTATCGAATATTAATAATGTTCGATACTGCAGAATAAATACATATGTCAATTAAAGTGAGGATATCTTGAACAATTGGACGTTTCAGTGGAAAGGAGGCATATGCCTCAAACTTTACGTATACATTTTAAGAATTTGAAATACAAGGTCTGTCCGAAAAGTATCCGACCCTGGGCCAGGAAAATGAAACTACATAGGCTACTTGGTGCGTTTTATTAATTCCTAATCACCTTCGAAATAGGACCTTCCAGCTTCCACACACTTAATCCAAGGATCCTGCCATTACTGGAAGCAAGCCTGGAAGGCCTCTTTGGAAATACTTTCAACACCACCGTCCCGTTATGCATGTTGTCCTCTCGGAAGTCGAAGCGAGTAATTTTCAGTGTCGATTTGCCTTTAGGGAAAAGCCAGAAGACACAAGAAGCCTTGGAGGCCGACAGAAATTCCATTCCTTGCCAGGAAAGATTAGCTCGAGAGCGAGGAATGGATCAGAGCGTTATCCTGATGCAGGCACCAATTTTGTGAAGCTCTCAGATCCGGTCTCTTAAGACTAATTGCATCACGAAGGAGAACGTCAAGATAGTACTCCTTTATAACTTTGTTCTTCTGGTACGCATTCGTGATGCACAATACCAAGGTAGTCAAAGAATACAATCAGCCTCCGGTGGGGGTGGATGTTTCCACTGTTTTCTTTGAACCGACTGTAACACTGTTTTATTTGTGAACTTCCCATGGGATCATCGCATAAAGTTTCTTGAATCTTGCGCATTGTTTCCGCTTGGCTATCTTCAAGTGTCTTGCATAACTTGAAATGTTATTGTTGTTGTACTTACCCAAATGGAACTGTGACGAAGAAGAACCACACGACACTACACACTGGCTGCCTAATGGATGCTGAAGCAAGAGATAATCACTTCACCCAACAGACATGCGCGTGAAGGTTACCTGCACCACTGTGTGCAGTGTTGCCATTCAACGTTCACTACTTTCATTTGAAAAATAAGGGCGGATACTTTTCAGACAGGCTTTGGAGATCCTTTGTTTCTATCTAAAACGTGTATTTAAAAAAAATATATTTTCCCTGGAAATATAGGGTAATTACAAGTGATTCATCAGGTTTCGTGAGCTTATTAAAAAAAGACAAATATACTTACAGCTAAACAACATGCCGCAAAAGAATCAGCAACTGTCCAAGTTTTAACGAGTAATTTCTCATACATGTAACTTTCACGACCAGCGACAGATGGTAGCAGTTGTGAAAATGGCGTCTCGACAGCAAAAAGCGTTTTGTGTCTTGGAATATGGAAAAGTGTCAATCAATTGTTACAGTTCAACGTGCATTCCGAAAACAGCATTCGCATTTGGGGCACACAACTACCACATGTAGTAGTGCAGTATGAACGCAACTCCCCAAAAGTGGATGTTTTTGCCGCAGTGTAGCAATCAACGGTTTATGGTCCCTTAGGTATGGGTTAAGGGTTTATTTTCATGAAAGCTTGCGTTGCTTGCTTTACTTGCGATTTGGGTGAATAGCCAATTGAAACACTACTTATTACGTGGTGTAACTCGTGTTTCAATTGGCTATTCACCCAAATCGCAGGAAAATCAAGCAACGCAATGCCACCTGTCGCTAGTCGTGAAAGTTACTTATATGAAAGATTTCGCGATTAAACTTGGACAGTTTCTGATTCTTTTGAGGTATGTTGTTTCACTGTAAGTGTATTAGTCTTTTTTTAATAAGCTCACGAGACCCGATGAATCATTTGTAATCACCCTGTAGAAAACAACTAGGTGACATGTACTTCTTTCCACTTGATCCTCAATGATAGAATGTGAGGGAAACTGAGAATATAAATTCCTAATAAACTAAATATCCCTCGTCAAGAAAGGTAAACAGGAATTCCGTCTTTCCTACGTTTAAGATGAGGTTGAGATAATTATATAAATTGCTGGTATGTCAGCAGGTGAAGCGGGCAAGAATTATCTATTAATTATAATATATTCAAGTGTTTCTGTCTTCATTTTACTCTTCGTTCATATACAGATTTTAAAAATAGGCAATGCAGGTTAGCTTTCCATTCGTATAATATCTCTGGATAAAATGAAATGCGAAAATCATACTTAGTTTTGTACGTAAGTCATTAGAACATTAGTACAGGCAATACCATGAGATCTAGACATACAACAGATGTTAAGTAAGCTTGCATGAGGTTTCATAGAAGTAACATACAAGTATATCAAGTTTGGTTAATTACTTTATTATCATTTTGTTTGGTTAATTATAATATATTACAATTGTTAGTATTTTGTTAAATTCTGTTATTTTCAGGAGAAGTACATTTTCAAAATTAGTACATTTCTGAGCTAAATTTCTAGGCAGACAATAGGAAATAGAATTATAAGCGTAATATATAACCAGAAAGAACGTTTAAAAACAATAAATGGAATTCTCAATGTTAAGTTTACAGAAGTTAGTAATGGACTGAGTTATGTTTGTCAGTGATTAACATTCAAATTTACAGAATACATTTTTCAAATGTTGAAATACGTAATATTTCTAACAAGCAGCAAGAATATTGGAGACAAGGCGTTTTGTGTATTTATTGGTAACTTGTAACAGGATATAAAATTGCAACACTTTTGTATTGTTTTATAATAGCTAATCAGGATGTTGCAACTTACTCGCACGTACAAAACAGTACGATGTAATTTTACAGGTGTGATTTATCAGTGTTGGGCTATAATATGTTTCATAACTGAAGAGTGTAAAATGAGACATAAATACAAAGTCCTACGTTTTATAACAATGGAATGAAGTTTTAACATGAATTTTCATTATAAATAATCGCAATCACAAGTTTATTCTAACGCTTTGGAAGTAAAGTTCACTGACCTATTTTGTTAATTTTCCTATTGTCTCGAAATTCTCTTGTATGTGAACAATCATTAACAAGAAAATGAATAAAACTTTTCATTTTGGCAAAGTGGAACAGTACTGCCTTTAAGTACAAGTGTCACATACGGAAATTATCATGCCAGTTCCCAATCATTTTTGTCCTGCCTCTCTAGAAATTTAATTCTAAACATCTAAGGTGCATTATAAAGGTATTTACAATTTTTACACTTTAAAATGATTACCTAACATAAAATTATAATATGTAAATGATAGGTTGAACACATTTTAGCATTTATTATTGTTACTAAATGGGTTTTAATAATTCATTCTATGTTAACATTATGTCTCTACTTTATGTGGTAATTGTACATATATACAGATGATGTTAAAGTTTATAAAATAGACTCCTTAGCCCTGATAAGTCTTTTCAAAAACTTTTCCGTCATAACGTTTTACAACTTGCAACTATAGATACTCACAATTCAATTAATAACTAAATCTACTAAAAACTGCAAGATTAGTGTTCTATATTTCCTTAAATTCTGAAGTAATATTTCTGAATATAATGAATATCGTAGGTAAGGATGCAATTGTAAAATTGGTCTTAGCTACATGTTGTCCTGTATCCTGTAAGACGTCGTACCAATGTTCTTTCTTCTGGGAAAATGCTCCATTATACTCTAAGGTGGATACACGCTACGGAATTGTTTAAAAGTTAGATTTGTACAAGTTGTGTAGCTGCGTATACTTTTTATTTCATCTCTGAGTAGGTGATTCCGACTAATAATATTCAACGGGATAAACTAAGAACTATGTATTAAAACGTCGTGAAAAATTGTTTTGTTTTAAATCAGGGTTAAGTTAGTCATAATCACTTAGAGATAATGAGTTACTTTGGGGGTTATTTCAGTGTATGTTTACGAAAGTAAATCTTAAAACATTGTAACGTTATTTAACTGGGCAATGACCCATAATTTAGGAAGTTACAGTAGAAGTGGGAACCAAAGTGTAGTATTATTAGTTGTTAGTATTAAACATGGATCAAATAAAAAAAGGTAATAGAAAGCAAGTTTTATGATAGACAGTACCATTTGTTCACCTCATATAGACTGAACAGAGTTTTGAGTCACATTTAAACAATAGCGAGATATGAGCAACATTAAAATTGACCATCATTCAATCGAACTCTTATTCTTCCCATTTCATATCAAGATATGAATTATTGTTGCATCTCACTCTATAACAACTATAACCATCCAATGGAAGGGATACGGTATTGTTATACACAGTTTATATTTAAGTAGAAGGTTGAAATCATGCATGCAGTTTTTTAAAAAATGTACAACGAACACATTTTTTGTGCAAACTACGGTATATTGTTTTAAGTTTGCATGGAATACGCAGCGGAGACAATCTCTTGCCTTCATTTGGATCTTCGTGTTCTTTATAAAATATAACATTTTAACTTAACGGTATATTGATTGATGTTGATAGAAAGGGTATTTGTTACTTTGTTACAAGCTATTCAATATCACTGATCCTACACTATCACCAAATTTCTACCTTCTAGACGTAATTTTCATGTATTTAATGTAATGTGTAGTGAATCACTCCTGAAGGAGTGACAATCAGCGCAATATTACTTTGCATTTATGGTACGTTCAACACATAAACTAAAGGAAAGAGAATGCTTTGAGCCTAATTCTCATCACTCTTGGTGCTCTACAAGCATTTAGACACGAAGTTTAATCTTCCGTGTATCTGTCTTTCTATCTCTTGCGCGCGCGGCTTTCGGTCTCTCGCTTTATGTGTCCGTGGTCACGGGTTCAATTTCCGCCAAGGGAATTGGTTCAGAGCCTGCTTTACGAAAACTGTAGATCCCGTCCTTAGAAGCTCACCAGTTAGGACGATAAAAACAATTTAATTAATCTAGTACGTGCGTATCTTGTAAATATGTGTTATTTCATTGGTCAGCATTTGTGATGGTGAAATATTTTATTCTCATTATAAGAACGATATCATTTCGGACGCATTTCCATCGATACGAAGTGTACCAAATACAAACTCAAGGATGTATATTCAATATATTTATTGAATTTCAGCTCCGAAAGTTCCAGACGTTGGTGGATCGAAAATATTTGGTGGAAATAGGACGAAACTTAAATTGTGTTTAGTTTAGCTCTTCAGCTAACTAATATAGACTTATGACTTGTATTCTGATTTAGAACTGTTGTCACCATGTTGAATGGAATGAAATTAATCATAAAATCAGTATGACTAACTATTGTTAACAATTATTTGCATTCTTTCAAACTACTCTATTTCAAATAAAGATTTTTCACATTAAATTGAATAAGAACGCTTTAGTTTACAAGTGCAGACTACGCTAGTTATCACAATTACTGCTAAGTAAACTAATTTAACACGAAGAATGTTGTTCATAAATGCACATAAAGGCAAACCAAACTCCAACAAAATCGATCCTAACCAATGCCCATTATTAGAAAGTCCTTCCATGAACTTAATATGTCTCGCCCATGGCAATGCAATCATAGCCACAATATCAGAAACAATCTCAGATCGTTGCATTAGCCATACAATTGGTGCAGCAATCATTTGGTAACCAGCTAGCACTTCGGGCATTTCGCAGGAAAGTCGGCGACCAAATTGTAAGTCAGCCATGTAAGTTTCTACATCAAGCCGCCCTTGAATAAATAATTCTGTGCATATCACTGTGGCATCAGATTTCATTCTTGCCACGAAGTTTCCACAGCCTGCAAATGTATCTACAAGGCAGGGTCCCATACATGCTCCGGGAACAATTCCAAAGTCGATGGCACTCAACAAGTGGTAACAGACAACACAGCCAGATGCGTAGCCCACACAGGATTCTTCTTCTGCTACGTCGTCGTCGGCTTCTTCTTCGTCGTCGTCGGCTTCTTCTTCTTCTTTATTACTATTATTATTATCATTATCATCATCGTCTTCATCTTTTACTTCTTCTAGCGGATCGTCCACAGGGGAATATGGATAAGAGTATGCTTGGAGATAATCATATGACTTGTCCTCATCATAATAATGGTGTGCTGGCGTATACGTTTGATGGTTATCATGAGTATTGTGTTCGTAGTGAGAATTAAATGTGTCATAACTCTTTCTATAATACACAGACTTTGGTTTCCATTGTTGAGAAAGATAATGTAGAAGCTGGCGACGGTTTCGTCTGGTGTTTTTAAGAGCAAAACTACAAGAAAGAGTGTTACTTGAAGAAGGTTGGCAAAACCACTCCATAGTTACATCTTTACAAGTCGCTTTCATTATATATCCATTCTTATTTGGGATGATAACAGCATCTGGAAAATTATCAGCTGTGAAATGATAATATACTGGTAAACAACTAAAAGGATCGTATGCTTGAATAGAAAAGGACCCATCTGTACAGTTCTTGCTGGCTGCCCCCTTTTGCAAATTATGCAAGTCATCTGATCGTATAACGGAGGAAGTTGATGGTATTAAGAGCGCATTTCCACGAGAATTTATAACAGAATTGTCGAGAATCCATTCACTTTTCTGCAGCACATGTATGTTATGAATAGATGTTATGTCAGGAAGAAGAAACGCCCCGTACCACTTGCCTCTTAGAACGGTATGTTGCTTCGTTTTTCTATCTAGAATCAAATCACGTGCGTATAACACTGCTTCATAAGCACGAACTCTGAAGAGTATAGAGGGTGAACTTCTGAATGAAAACATTTGAAAAAGACGTCTAAGGAGTCGGCGCTCACGGGGAGTGTCATCTGCATAAACGAGTGTGTACAAATTTACTTGGCGTGCAACACGTAAGGAAATAGAACTATTGAATAGTTCATCTTCGTGAAATGAAACAAATGGCGAGAACCATTGTCTTCCATGCATGTTTGCCAAGTGTCTGGAAACTTCTAATATTTTATGTGTATTTTCAGATATTAGAATAATAGGAGTTTGAAAATGCCTGCTTAGAGATACGTTCATACTTAGAACAAATTCCCTTGTATTTTCATTTGATGTATTACAGAAAATAGTTTCACTGACTCGAAGATTTGAGCGGTGTGCTTGGCTCAAGAATGTGTTGTAGAAATCAAAGCAAGAGACACAAGAATCAACCACAAGAAAAGCGTCTGTCCAAATACTAGAATTGAGTTTTGCTATCAAGGCAGTAACCATATCTGAAAGAGAAGGCTGAAGTTCTACAATATTTTCGAATTTGTGGTTCGAAATATATGGATTAATGAAAACCGCATCTGGAGAAAAAGTTTTTGCATACTTAGCGATTTCAATCAATGTTTCTCTTTCAATGACGATAAAGATCCGAATATCTCTTTTATAAAGCGTTTGAAAAGCATTAATAGTACTGTTCTTGTCCGTGTCAACAGATGCTATTAAATACCCGAAATGATGTTCATAATCTTTAAGAACACTCAAAATTACTTGTTGTATCTTGATCTCTAATTCCGACGCTAAATTTCCTGCTGCTACAATACCTAGCTTCGATCCATCCCCAACTCCTGCAAGGAAAAACATGGTGTTATTCATAATATATATTAATAACTACAAGGCAATTATATTGCTTTTCGTTTTTACTTTTAATTTCCATCAAAATTGTATTGTTTTTTTTAACTTTTTCCATAATTTTAATGTTATAAGTACATATCTAATACATATACAGTCGTATTATAAGAACACATTTCTGAATAAAATTAGTTAGCTGATGTACTCCATTTCGAAATAAACTAATATTAAGATTTACGCTTAATCTTAATATTAGTAATTTGTAAACTTAATTAACATAAATTGTCAATTTTAAGCTTTGGAATGCCTCATTTCAGAACAGCTTTAATGCTACTATTTAGTTTACGTCAGTTACATGACTTGTTACATTTAAGATATTCACGTACATTACGAAATTAAATGAATTTTTGATGAATTATTATTTACACGAAGAAATGAATTATTGATTCCTGTTCACAGCTAATCATTGAACAGGAATCTAAGCTGTAACTTACGCCATAACTGAGTCTTCAACCATGTGGCAGATATATTGCTCAGTTTCATGTTTTTCTCCCCTTGGATCTGTCACAGACACGTACCGGTAGACTGCTTTTATATTTTATACAGGTACGTATATTTGGATTCATTTGTATGTTGAGTATATGAATCCCTACTTATTCATACCCCAACTTGATTTAGTCTTTCATGCAAGCCAATAACCTGCCTTACGAATATATGTTTCACTCCAATCTCACGAACGCGTACTAGTTACTATAACAATTGTATTGTTTAACCAGAAGCGTAGTACCTTCATCTTCATCTTCTCCGAATACTGAAATATTAGAAGTATATAAAGTTAATCTTTTGGTAAAAGTATCTTCCTTGATCATATCTTGTTCGAGATATTATCTTCTAAATATAACTTAAGTTCATTAGAATTGCTTATCCAAAGGCTCGATAGAAATACCTCTTCTTACTGTTATCTATAATTGTTTCCAAGAGCGAAATTACAAAATTTTCTTCTTCGCCTTGTAGGTTCTGTAGTGGTGCTCCAGCATCAAAATGAATAAAATACAAATTTAGGATTTTCACTTTTAGATGTAATTATCGGCAGACAGACCTACATATCACATATCTCTGGTTTATCTAGTCACGACACTACCAGTAAAAATTCTTTACAACATAAAATAACCTTGATTTACCTTAAACACACCCCCCTATGTGATAGACAAAACAATCCGCCATGTACTTTTACGAAACGTAGATATTCTTTTTATATTACAATAATGAAAAATAATTGGGCCATTCCAGAAGTTTAAGTGTGTTGTTTATGATAGCTAGTGTATTTATGATACTTTCAAAGTATTTTTCCTCGAATCCGGTCAGCTAACAAGGATGATATTAATTGAATATATGGTTCAGTCTTGTCAATTCATTTACATTTGATATTGAGATTAAGTTTGTAGATCTAAACCTAATGATTTTGAAGTTTGGTAAGTTTAGAGTAGCTGATTAGGGAAGCAGTGACATTACTTACATTACCTATCATTTACTTAAACTTAGTAAAATGATACAGAAGGAGTTCATTGCTCCAATCACAGCATCATTCCAAATATTTTTCGATGTTTTTTGTTAACAGGATGTCATTTCACTGGATCTTAAATCTTTAGATGCAAGCTCTTTAATATATTTTTCTGATATCAAACCACACACAAAATAGAAATAAATTGTACATTTATTCACAACTCATTTTCTATTCCTTTCATATAACCTATTCTCGAAAAGAAGACTTAAGGGAAACTTTTGAATAAGTTATTGTGAGGAGTAAACGCACGAAAAGGAATTGCACCCAGTGTAGAAGCCATCGAAGTATCAGGCTCATGACACATTCTGTCTGTTGACACTGCCATGCTGTTTGCTGCATGAACCATCAAGTCTCTAATTGAAGTCGCAGTCTGGACGAATTTTAATCAATTCTGATTCCTCCGTGGTGATCAACGCTATAAAAAATCACGAGTCTAGGGAGCAGAGAGAACAGTTAACCTGTGTCTTACTTAAGATAATGACTAAGCGCTCCTGTATTGTTAATTGAATTGAATTTATTTATGACCTTTTCTCCATCTTTGGGTCAGGCCGTCCTGTTAAGATAAGACAAGACAAAATGAATTTAATGGGCGGTAACAGCACTGTGGCTTACGCCCTTCCCAAGCCTTATCTTTGTCATGTATAAACTTAGCTGTTACTTAACTAAAAGAAGAAAACTAAAATAATAAAATCATAGAAAAGCTGAAGATGTAAAAGGTCTTCAGAATCATAAAATGCTGAAGTAAATGGCCAGTAGAACGATTAATAAAACTAAAGGTGTGTAGAGTCTTTAGCATAACAAGTTAAAATCGTGCAGACTGTAAATGAGCCTTAACAAAATAAAACAATAATACTACATAAAACTTAACAGCTAAGGGACATAATCATCTCAAATCGACGGACCGAACATATGTACATAAAAGCTCTCCGCAACATATCTGGTTCATTCCCTAGCAATGACGTCAGGCCGCCCTGTATCGTTAAGTACAACTCACTGGGTAATATAAACACTAGTAGAAAAAGTTTTGTTAGATGTATTTCTCTCCAGTTTTCCACACCGAAATGGACAAACTAAAACAAAGACTGTATGCCGAGTAAGCGATAGCAAACGAAGGCAGTTTAGAAAAGTTAGTTTTATTATTTTATTTTTGTCAAACAGGAATGGAAATTAGGGCAAACGACGGGCATACGTTGCACTTGTTCTCTTTTTATCTGTTACTTCCACAGTACAAAAAAATTCCCGATTCGCTGCAGTTTTCCGCGCTTATTTTACTTTTTCAGCAACACATATAGGCAACGTATTTTCAAGATTTCGTCGTTTTATAACATTTGCAATAGGTATTTCTATGGTAATTCTTGCTTTTCTGGATGCCGTCTGCGGAATTTAACCCCCTTTTGTAACTTTTCACCTCCCTTTTCTTTTCCGTCAACCTAAATGACCCGTGTAATGTCCGCATGGGGAAATTTGCGTTGAAATTTTAGAAGAAAAAAAAATTGCTGACATACCATGAGCGTATCCGGTATTCTGTTAAGCAACCTTGCTCCACCCGAGGTTTGTATTTAGTAAAGTTTTTTAAAAGTCTCTTTAACAGCTAACAGTGTGATATTGACGTCAAGATCATCTTTGTTTTCATTCTATATTTGGCATATTTCGAATTACAAACTTTGCTTTTTCACGAGTATCTAAGATCAATTTCCAGATGTTGAGTCCACACTTGTTACATTTGTTATGATAGTAACGTAACGAAACTTACTTTTACTTAAGAAAGGTGATTCTTAGAAGGTATTCAGCGGAGAGCCACTCACAATAATTTTAAATAGTGTAGTATCTCATTCTTATTAAACAATGACATTAGTCCGTTTCGCACTTGTAGTCTTGTTTCCTTTATGGACGCATACAATATTGCTACATAATTATTGTCCACTATATGTGCCCGGAACTGTGTATTTCTATACAACTCTGTGAATTTGCCTAGGAGAGCAAATATCTTTCTGCGTTACCAATCTGGCACTTTCAAAATGGGGCTATCGTTTAGTTTTCTCGTCCTAATTCCTATATTTTAGGATTGCATACCCCTCTTATTAATTGTTTCTCTTTCTAAGTAAAGGAATCGTGGTATTTCTGAAGACTCGACGTTTTTGTTATTTACGTATATCATACAAACATAAAAATATGGAAGAACACTACTGACTCGAAGTAAATTATTCTAATTTTGAGCCGGCCGGGTAGCTGAGCGGTCTGCGGCGGCAGGCTATCGACTCGAAGGTCCCGGGTTCGAGTCTCGGCAGGGGTATGGGTGTGGATTTTAAGTGGAAGTCCAAAGTTACTAGACTGGCCCATATAAAATAAATAAATAAAAGTTCTAAATTTGACTCTTTTAACCCACTATTATCTAAAAGAACACTTCCCATAAGTCAATTAGAGGTTTATTCATACCTGCTTTTTGAGCAATGCTTCGAGAATTCAAATTTATTCATGATCTTTAGACACCTTTGGCTGAGGCCGCAGTACTTGGAGAAGCTCTTCGAGAGTAAGTTTTTGAGAACCAAGAACCAACCGCTCTTTAAAAACATATATTATTTCTTGAAAAAGCTTTGATGTCCTGAAGGTAAACAGAATTCACGGAAATTGTGCCCACACAGAATAGGTGTTTTACCAACTCAACATTATAATAAAAAATTCTCTTTTCAAATGTTTCGTGTTTACTAAACGGTATATGTTACATTGAAATTTCATCAAATACTTCAGAAGTTAGTATTTATTCAGGCAGACGCATTTTTAACCAGTATGCTTGTACGATATATGTAAAATATATGTAAATGACAAAAACCTCGAGTCTTCAGAAATACCATGATTCCTTTACTTAGAAAGAAAAACAATTAATAAGGGAAGTATGCAATCCTAAATTGTAGGTAGAGGGGCGAGAAAACTAAACGATAACTTAACAGCCCCATTTTGAAAGTACCAGATTGGTGACGTTGAAAGATGATCTCTTCTCAATGGTACGAGAGACTGGGTCTGGTTAGTTTGTAACGGAGCTAATAATTTGCAATTCGTTATAACAGAGCTAATAACTTTCGTACGATTGGCCTGAGGCAGGTGGGGTTTCAGTGGTTGTATTATCGTGTGGTGTACATTCAGTCGTTTATTCGGTGTAAATACATGTTTGCTTCTGCTTGAGTTATTGCGTATTTTATGTCTTTTGAAGTGTCTAATACATTCTTGTCGTCCTATTTAAAGAAATTTTTCACATATCATCATCATATAGATAAGGTTAACATAACGTGAGAGGTACCAGTTTTGAGTATTCTTAGATACGGTATGTCAAAATTGTAGGTGTATCCATGTTAGCTATTACACTGGATAAGTGCCTACCGTAGTATGGGGTAGGTTGTAAGAAAGATTTGGTGCTCTAGCTGAATATAACAATGTTAAAATTAACTATAGATAATCTTAAAAAAGGTTGAAGTATTGTTAACATTGATATTCTTGTATTGGTCTACGTAATAATTCTGTAAATTGAGCATTAGTTTCACTACTTGAAGGCCTTATTTCTCATTATGACAGACAAATCGGAATAATACAACCAACGGATGAATAAAAAGAAGTAAATTTTGAAGTAAATGCTTTGAAGTGAATGACTAAAAAGTGAAGCAAAAGCTCGTGCTCAACCAGAAGTGAAGCATTTGCTTCTGTTACTCGAAGCAAAAGCATGAAGTTAAAGGTAGAAATTATTCATACTAATTGAAACAAATGCTTTTCCTTCGACGTTTTGCTTCTGAGCAAATGCTTTTCCTTCATGCTCATTCTTCGAAGCATTTACTTCTGTTTTATTCATACAGCTCAATATGTCTAATAGATGCTGTCTATTGCAAAGGACAAAATAATTTTCATTCTATCTTAGGACATGTTACAACATATCCCCAGCAAGTGTTACAGTCTATCCCCAGCAAGTGTTACAACCTATCCCCAGTAAGTGTTACAACCAATCCCAATGGCGGAACTGATTATAACACTTGCAAAATCTTTTTAGTATATTAAATGTAAGTAATGGGTTCATCATATCTTATACATAACTTGTATTTTGAAAGAAGTTCCGAAGTTTGTTACATATATAATGAAATCTCGTTTCACTTATCTGTTTCGCAACCCCATGAAAAAGAATAGAAGTGTCAACCATTTCTTTTCGAAATAAACTTTCCCCATATATTACTGAGATTCATTTTATCTGATATTCCATATCGAAATTTAATAGATTTTTATTTTAAAAAAAAATTTTTTCTTGAGGACATCTCTGCGTAAGGCAATATTGAACAAGAAATAGATTTCTTTCTTCAAAACTTTATTCCAAGAATACAGTAGCCTTGAAATGTGGCGGTGACAACTTTTAACCATTAGGATCTTGACATGACTATTCACGAACTAAAAATTATTTCACCCCGCACATCAGTGTTACCTTTTCTACCGTTCCGTTACCTCCCGTTGTCCGTATTTCATAATCATGTAAGTTTTATCTATCCATGCCACCTGTTACTAACTACTTGAAGAGTGACGATCGCATCTTCCTGAGCACATTCTTATTTTCTGAAGATTTGAAGTGATGCTTCGAAGTTTGATTTCCTGAGTTTTAAGTTTTATTGTCTTTTGTAAATTTTGAACAAGCGAACACATAAGGTAAACGCACCAGTAATGGACAGTGTACCAGTAATGGGCATTTGAAGTGAAAAATTGTAAGATGCGATTTTCCTAAGGGCGGTAATCATTTCACCTACATGGGAATATTTAATATAGTATGTTCTGGTGCCACTGAATAGTATTCGCTGATCATTGGTTTAATCTGATATTTCTCATATGATGTTGAACTTAGGTCCATGGTTGCACCTACTCTTTCATGCATTCTGTTAAGCAAGTGATTAAGGTGAGAGATTTCGTTTTCTATTCATGAAATTAAAATAACCATTACTTTTGTTGTTCTGCACTATTATCCATTACGAAATGTCTAGGTTTCGAGCATTTAAATAACCAAACTAATTATAACTTAGATCTGTTATGCGAAGCAGGGGGTGTCCATTACAGGTACGGCAAAGTCACTTTTTGTCCAGTTATGGACAGGCACTATTAATTACTAGGTTGAAATCAAAATCCCTGATGTATTAAGTTGTTATTAACGTTCTAAGCGAACTGGTGAGATTCTAAGGACGAGACGTACAGTTTTTGTAAATTAGGCTCCGAACCACTCCATTCAACAGATCTCAGGGGAAATTGAACTCATGAACACGCGCGCAAGAAATGAGCGCGCTAAACTCTCCGCAACTCCAAGGGCAAAATCATAATCCTGTTAGTTGTTTTATTTCAGCTTGGGAAAGATTATTTACTCTTCATGATCATAAGTTTGTCAGAAATTTTTTTGGTCCCATTTTTCCATGACGGACGCGTTCATGCTCATTAATGGAATGATTTGTTTTAATATTAGACACTATTCATGGCAAATTAGAATTTGCATTTTTATGACCATAAGGAATCTATGGATCAGGCCGGGATAGGTAGGCAAAAGGAAGTGGGAAGGAGTTGGGAAGGTCTAAGCTCAAGGTGCCATTAGGGTATTTGCCTGTTATGACTGAGGAAGAAAAACGTTTAAACCTCAGTAACGATGCTGTATAGCTGTTTTTGAACACAGGGCCTTCGGAATGATCACACTGTGGAATTCCATGAAACAATAAGATAATCGAAGAACAGCACTAAACATATAATCGTGTTTGCTACTTATGTTCGATCATCATCAATGATTATTTAAATTATTTTGAGTTATACAGTACCGGTATGTCCATTACTGGGTGACCATTACTGGAACATCCAGGTTTTTCCATGTCCATCACTGGTTACACTTCGCGTCAAAAAAAATTGCGACAGCGAACACCGTGCAGCTAGGCAACCCAAATGACACCTTCTTATCCCATAACTGTGTCTGGTAAACAGACCCCTCTTTCTCCTTCCTTCGTCTCGCCCAAACGAAAATCAGCAAACATCATGAGCACGTTTTGTTTTTCAAAATAGACATGTATTAGTATCGATAAAATGAAAGAATAAAAGCGAGACGAATCAATATACATAGGTTGATGCAGGGAGAAATTTAAACACACAATGAAACACTGAAACTGACGAATGTCTGTTAGACAAACGCAGAGATATGAAAGAGAGAGAGAAAGAGAGAGAGAGAGAGAGAAGAAGAAGAAGAAGTAAAGATAAAAATATGGAATTTAAACGTAATAAAACGATTTTAAGTCCAGTTCCCACACAATAGAGCTCATTTCCCACAAATCTAACAACAAGATAGAAGTGACTTTTGGACTTTATATTTGTTCAGAGCTCTTCGAATATATAAAGGGTGCTTCAAAAATTCATTAAGTCACTTTTAAAATGGAAACCAAACTTGGTGGTCAGATTAAATACTTGGTGGCCAGAGTTTTGAGACACATTTAGGATAATGTTTGCAAATTCGGTGAAGCTTATTAAATATACTTGTTCGGAATACTTTGTAATAAGGGATTCTGCCAGGATTTTCAGATTGGAGTTCGTAAATTCAAAATTGGGAGGGTGGACTAGAGTTTTGAACGGTTTCTATCAACTTTTGTCCGCAAAATGTTAAAGTTCGGGGTAGTCTCCAGAATGTGGGGTTGACAGCCCCACAGGGACCGGGGTCTGGCGGAATCATTGATTGTAACAAACCCAGTAGATACCATAGGCCATACCTTCTATTCTAGACTACGAATGCAAAGTGAACATAAAAAGAAAATGAATGAATGATAATTTTTCTGCTTAAGTTCTGTCAGAAAAAGCCAAGATTATAAATCCAAACTGTATGAAAATGAAAAGTTACAAAAGTTCAAAAGCAAAGTTAGCATGTTCCATATAGGCATAGTAAGCTTTATATGTACCACATTGCAAAGCTCAAAAGAACAAACATATGAAATAATATGTTGGTAAATTAGAGCATGGAAATGAATTTGGTGCCAAACTAATATAAAAAGAATTCTTCTCTTGAAATAGTGAAAAAAGGGGGGCAATTGCTACTCATGTCTTAAAATCTATCAGTTCTGGACATGCCACTATATATTCCACCTATTACGAATATAACGTTCTAATAATTACAACACTAATGAAGTAGTGTGTATAACAATTCGCACAGATGGAATGAACACGGTAGAGCTGAAACGGGTCACCGGCTGTCGGGTGATGCTGGTCAGGTTTTGGACTGTGTTATCAGGTTTAAGATTCGAACGCATTCTAGAGCAGTGATTCGATGTAGATCTGATAACCCGGAAGATGAAGGAGAGATTGTAATTATTTCATTGCGTTTGAACAGTGTTTGTTTCAGGGGTGACCACGA
>JAGDQP010036684.1:0-11986 GCA_022664845.1 Lepisma saccharinum | reverse complement strand
GAAGTCTCTGGAATACTCTTTTAAACATGTCCAGATACTAATGGACCGACCACATGATGTTTCCGCACGTTGGCGTGAAGTTCATTAATGCGTGTAGAAGGTACCACATTATTTCCAAAGAGGGAAATGTGAGCCGTAGCGCAGGCCCTATATCATACTACAGACATACCGAAGTAGCCTTCTTGACATGCTGAGTCCGTAGCTTCATGTCTGTGCCCAACTGCCCTGGCATCAGTCAGGAGCAATTGGAAACGGGTCTTGACGAACCTCGATATCAGTCACCAAACCTCGAAAACCCAGTTTCGATGTTTATGAGTCCAGATTTTCGTAATGTGATGAGACTCGCATGGATCACCTGCTTCCGTGGTCCATAGCAAATAAGAAACTCTATCTCCTTCTGATGTATGTTTCTGTTAAGGAAATATATCTGGGAAGAATAACACAATTATATACACTAAATATCACATCGTCGTTCATTTTGAAATTTGCACAGCGGCGTGTACCACCCACCTTCTTGTGGTCTCAATATACAGGATGTATAAAAAATACATGACCAAATTTCAGGACCGTATTCCTCATCAATGGAAGACAATGAACATGTGAGATAAAATGCATATCTTCAGAATTGTGAACGTATTTGTTAGGCATGGGAAATTTCGACTTTTGCATTTTTTTAAAAAAAATCGCTAAATCTCAGCTATTTAACCATACTTCAACAGTCAAGGGAAGCTATAAAGAAAAACAATCTACACATATTATGTAAATCAAAAAACACTAGAGGGTAAATTCTGGAGATAAATTAGGAAAAAGGAAATATATTTTGAAAAAATAAATCTTGTTTCCCCATGCCTTTTTTTTCCTCATCGTTGTGAACGGATACTTCAACCATGCTCATACTATATGAAAGTGTATACGGAGGTAGGTCTAAAGTAATTGTACTTGTCATCCTACGACAATAAGTTCTTGAAATTTTGCTAACAGTACACCTGAAAGATAATTGTACATGAAAAAAAAATGATATATCAGTGAATTTTGGCAGTATTTCATGGAACAAACCTCCTTTAAGCAGTGATTAATAATTGCGGACTTTTGGATCGAAAATGGGGATGTATGCAGGTTTGAGCCTGGTTACCGGCCAAGGTTTGACTGAGGTTTGCCTCAGTTTCACGAGACGAATGCAGAGATGGTACTTCCACTAAGACCCTGAATGTTACATTCCATATCTTTGGCTTCCGAAGAGGAATCCTAAATAGCAATTTTGCCCTGATCCAAAAGTAAATCAAGCTTCCTTTGACAAGTGTGACAAATTCATGCAAGCTTAGCCAGTCAAGCCAGAAAAGTTGATTCCAGCAAGGTTGAATCCAGCAAGAATAACTTTGACAGGACGAAGAATAATAATAAAAGAATAAAGAATAAAAACCGTTAACCTGGATGTGAATCAAACAAAGGTCCTTTGGCCAACAGACCACGGAAACACTCGATCTACTTCGCTTTCAAAACACTATTTATGGATAAATTAGTTCATCAGATTCTTAAGAGATGGCTGTAGTAAACAGGTGATTACGGGAGATTACCTTATGACGCAACATTCGTGGCACATGATGGGACCTTATCACATTAATACGAGAACGGTAGTGCAACAAAATAAAATGTAACTAGATTTCAAGTTTAACAAGCCTTCTCGCATATCCGGTTATTCCAAAAGGTTTTTATCAAGTTTAATAAGATCAACCTTGACTGGCAACCTTGTTGCAAGCTAACATGCTATGTCAAACATCATCCCTTAGAAATCATAGACTAAAATTATTAAAGTTGTCTGCTCAACCTATAGGTGAGAAGTTTTAAACATCCTCATATAATAACAGCTCCTGAATTAGGAAAGTTTAAAAAAGTTTGGACTTTCACAAAGCCTTGTTAACTCTACTGGAAAAGCATAACATAGCACAATTTCTCAAAATTTTGATACTGATATTTTTTTTAAATTAGAGAGGGCAACTTTTGAACATCCTGTATTTCAACTTACTCTGCATTCCAAAACAGCTTTTATTGATTTTTCCTTGCAAATGGTTATTTTATTTACATAAAAATAGAACCATGAAAGGGGGAGTGAAAGAGAGAGATTGGTATTTTAAAAGGGGGGGTGGGGGTGGGGAGAAAAAATCTTTATAAAGTTTTAATAGAGAATAATTTCCTGTAGTTAAATTTTAATTAGTCCTCTGTAGTTGTTCCAATTATCTTCCATCATATATACGAGTGTGTGTGTGTGTGTGTGATGAGGCATATTTGTTTCCCTTGATACTGTCTCGCTATAAAGATAGTAATTTATACTGCATTTTTTTTTTAAAAAAAACGGTAATTTCCCTAAAGATATGTAATTAAAAATGAAAGATCAACAAAAAATTAAATTAAAAAAACAAACACAAACTGGTTGTGTTTGCGGTTAAACTCGACGATAAAGTAAAAAAAAAAAATATAAAAAAATATGTTTAGGTATATTTAGGATACGGATAAACATGTTGAATATTGGGGCACGCAACTATTCATGGTACCGAGACCGAGACAAAAGTTTAGGAATCGAGACGAGACCGAGACTCTATGCATCGAGACTTATTCGAGACGAGACCAAGATCGAGACTTATCCATCGAGACGAGACCGAGACTTACCTCTCAAAACTCTCGTCTCGATCGAGACTATAAGCTTTATTTTCATGAATGTCGATAATAATGCTTTTGTTGATGTTGTTTCATACTAGAAGAAGTCTCGTCACAATTAGTTTCGTTCTGATAAATTTTATTTAACATGTTATATTGTACAGTAGTTTAGAAATATGACTATAATTCATATAAGTATTCAAGTTATCAATGGCAAACTATTATCTGTTGTCTTTTAGTAATATTATAGAAATGTTAAATATTGTTTCGGGGACTGATAAATACAGACATTTATTTTCTTCTGCGATTTTTCATCCCCATGCTTTCTCCTGCTGATAGTCTTTTATTTCTGTTTCCGTAAAGACTGTAAAGTTTACGCCAAGAAGCCAAACTGTCTAAATTGTAATATAGATTTTTTTCTTACACCATTTACTTATTATAATTTTAAACAATGGAAAGACTTTTGCAATACTAACCGATACCTTTTAAAAGATGGAGACAATATTTATATTTCTATGTATGGTATGTGTGGGTGTATTGGGCCACCGTCTGAATGCGGCCACTCGAAGCAAATTCGATCTGGCAACAATGGACAGTTATGCAAGATGTAAAACGCTACACGGTAGAAGAGCTTGGAATGTGAGGTGTGTTTGGGGAACGGGTGGATGTGTGTTACTTGCACAGTTGTCATTGTATGAAGAATTCAAGATACATTCTTCTAAGTAAGTTGTTAAAATTTAATTACAAGTTAAAATTCAGTATTGAGTATATTTATGTATTATGTAGCATGTGCAACATTTCTTTATGTAATCGTGATAGTTGTGAGGCAACCGACAATCACTTGTTCAAAATCAGCCAGTGCACGGAAGTAGGGTAAATATGTTTAAATTTGGTGAATAGGGCCAAGTCATTTGGGGCGAATAGGGCCACCATATTTTTAGGTAGGTTTCGCAGAATATCTACTGGAGCTACTGGAGAGGTGTCAGTGGTAGGCGTTCCAGAAAATCAATAAATTCAACTTCGGTAAACTTTTCAAAGAGGTATGATTTCAAGCTGCTACACCGAAAGTGACAGAGAATGGTTTCTTCTCAAGCGATCCTTTCAATGCAAACGCTATTCCTGATTATGATATTTTTTCCCTCACCCACAGTAACAGATGAACAAGATGTACCTTCAACCAGTTGATCGGTCCTCACCGGTCAAAACCACTCCCTAGACTACAGCTTCTCCACGAAACGAAGGAAGTTTCCCATCGGTCCGTGATTTGGCATCCACTCCGCAAAGAGTTAGAAGAACACTCGCAAGCCGCATGCAGAGATCATAAGATCACCTGAATTCATCGATAGAGCACGTACGAAACTTCGAAAAGCCGATCATCAACAAAATGAAAAGAGCCCAAAGAAGGAAAGGAGGAAACAAAGAAGAAGACAATAGCCTATTTGTAGATTTTGTGGTATTTCATATTACCATACCAATTCTCATAATACTTTACTTTTTTCAAATTTCCTCTTTAACGTTAGAGGTTGTGTAAACATTTCTGGATGGAAGTGACAGCTAACTAGAAATTTGGAAAATGTAATGAACAATGAAGCAACAATAGGTCATTTTGTGAAAAAGTGGCCCTAATCACCCACACTTACCATATATGGAAACAATCGTGGGACACCTCAAAGGCACCTCAACTAAGTTCGTAGCCCTGGTAGTCCCTGATTTGAAAGTTGTCGACAGACATAACGATTGTATAAGGTTTCCCAGCACTTGTATAAAATTTCCCTGTTGAAACTTCTTAGTTTATGCAGAAGAAATTCTGCACACCTATGACGTAAATATACCTGTACATTCGATAAAAGCAGTATTGATTTTATAAAAAATTAATTGAGGCGAAGCGAGCGTCAAATTCGGATTATCTGCATGTTGTTAGTGAAGTTTCGCCGAGATCTCTTGAACAACTTAACCACCTTCGTAGTCCTGCCTTAGTAGTTCCTGAGTCGAAAGATGTTGACAGACGGACACAGAGGGGATATAAGATTATAAACAGTATGCCTTAGACACAGTAAGTTTTTTTTTTAACGTATTAAGCTATGCTTTGCTGGGATTTTTCGAATGACATTTTAATCTTATAACACGGCTTATTTGAAATACCAATGTGTTTATTTCAGTTTATAAGATTCGCAAAACGCTATTTAAAAGTATAGCGCCTACCGAGAACAACACATTTCACTCTTTTCTTTTCGCTTTATTGTATGGACATGCAGCTGTAAGGCATACCTATTTATTGGTTCTTTTAATCAATCAAAGCAGTATTGTAAACTAATTAATTCATGTGGCTGTGGAGTTCGGTAAATGCTATTTTTCAATTTCTTTGTATTTGATTATTTCCCTGTACAAAAGTTCACAATAAGTACAATTTTTGTCACGTACTATACACTGTTACAAATTTTGTTAACGTTGTTACAAAATTCTCAGGGAAGTTTCCCAGAATTTTTAATTTTTCATGTTGTTTTACTGTAATGGAGGAAAACTCAGAGACTTTTTGTACGACTATCTGGATATTTTTTCGTTTTCAGTTCTGCACATGCGCAGAATGAGAAAACTGTTTCTTATCGTAGCTGTGCATGCAATGTTGATCAAGAATTTGTTGCCGCCATTTTGTCAGTTCTTATTTTGGTAGAAATGTGAAATATTTTGGTTTAATGCGAATTCCGAGCCCTAATTGACAATTACATAAATGATTAAAATATGGCGTAATCGTGGGATAAACTTAGTTTATATTTTCGGGATTCGGCCAACATAATTGCAACACTCTATAATGTTTTCATTTAATTGAAAATTTAGAGCACTCAGTACGACGCTGGATTTTTTTTACTAAAGAACCCGTGTTCAAATCTTTATTTTTGATCTCTATTTCTATTTTTTTTCTTTTGATCCCCACACTTCTGAGAACTGAATGATTGATGAATGCCAAATTACTGAAAATTCGCAGGTAGCTATGGTTGCCTAGCTTTCCTCAGGAATGTTTTAGAAAACCTTTAACAGTGTACGTTCATTTATTTCTATAAATCTGGTAGAAAATTTCGACTAAAATGTAAATTTTTCGTGTTTGACGTAACAGTTATTCAGTCAGTTTAAATATAATTTAGAAATAACAAAACATAAATATTACGTATACCAATCTCGCAATTTGTAGTATAACATAGATTCGTTTCCGTAATAGAAATATTTTCATGTATCTTACTTATTAATATTCTACATATCATAACTAAAACTACATATTACTTTAAGACTGTAATGTTTTTCTCTCTGTTTCAGAATATTATTTCTAATCTAAACCCCAAATTAACAATATAACAAACTATGTTAATATCATATTAATATTCTTGTTCTTGTACTGAGATCGGAAAACTTGTGTACCCATTTCAAACAAGTCAAGAGGCGGCAACTTTTTTTAGTCTATTTTCTTTCGAGACTCTCGAGATGAGACCGAAACAAGACCGAGACTAACGTGTCGAGACTCGAGACCGAGACGAAATTGAGGTTTACAATCGAGATCAAGACCAGAATTTTCAGATCGAGACGAGACCAAGCCTGTCCTAAAAATATCGAGACGAGAACGTGACTGATGCCCGTCTCCTCTCGTCTCGTCTCGATACCATCCGTACACTCAACTCATTATGGATAAATGCGCGGAGACTTATGATAGCATTACGGTTCTAGAGGTCGAATTGGAGTAAAAATTAAATATGGTAGCTCTGATGTCATAATTCAAATTGTTTCTTCATTACTAATGTTTGATATCTGAAGGTATCCGAGCGTAACACCCGTTATGATGGAATCCCTGATTTACGAAGACTCATAACTATGCAAATTACACTATGAGCTGTAAAAATTAGTATAATACGCACTGGGCAGACCTTTGAATTTTGTTCAGTACTAAATCAATATGTGCCAGGTGCTTCGCGGATGTACCTTGTCAGAAAACTAGTTCGGTGTATTGAACATTGAAATGGATCTGCTTTAGACGAAACTTTGGTATTGTCGCCTTGGGACTGTTGGGAGTTAAACGTGTAGCAGTTCGCACTTTGGCGAATATTCTGCCGTTACGTGCCGTACGAATATTCTGCTGAAAGCACAACGACGCTGTTTTCTGGATAAGTCCAAAATATGTTCTTGTTTTTCTGGAAAACATGAATGATGATATTCTCTTACTTTGAGTCTAGGAACTTCACTCCTTCTCTCGTCACAAGTTCTTCGAACCGTCGGTTATTTTACAAAGACGTTTTCTGCATACACTCGCATGATGAAAGTAGTTACAGTTTTAAGTACTTTAGATGGACTCAGTTTTGAAACGTAGTCACGGAGAATACGCACACTGTTGTGCGTCAGCATGCGTGGTTTCCAGGTCCAGGGATTGTTGCAGCAACATCAGGGAAGAACTCTCCTGTAACGATGGCACATCAGATCCTGTGTAAATAGTTTTGATCTTTGCTTAAATCAGGGACCTCAAAATCAGGGACCTCATCATCTGGTAAGTCTGCTTGAATTGCTTGATATTGTCCGATGGGTTGTGTGGATGTTTCCAAATCTCTTCCCTGAGGAACCAGTAAAATCAGACGGAGCAGTTGTTTTCCCCTCGAGTTCTTCAATGAGGTGTCTCAGCGGGAGCTCATTAAATGTGCGTTTGGCAGATGAACTGGGTGTTGCAATAAATTTCCAATCGCCACGTAACTCCATATTAAACCGTGTTAGTAGCCTTTTCATCGGATCCGATTCATGTCAAAGAAGCCAAGGCGAACTCATTTAGACACAAAATAGTCCCAAATGGAAACAGTAACACCGTCTCCTTCTCCAGATTTTGGTGTTACTCGACTGTAGCCTGGCTCTGACAGACATTATATGATGTGAAACTAATGTTTTGTGTTTTGCACTTGCGTACAAGACGCTTACAAAATGCATATTAGACCTACACAATAAAAACATTAAAACGACCGTGTATCTGAACGATTTGAGAGTAATTCAAATCAACAGTGTGTATCTGGGGCCGAATGTTACGATGTACTTGAACGACACTGCTAGTGCTGAAGCGCATAACTAGCTTAGCTACACTTCGGTAGTCGAAACCAAGCCCTTAACGGTGTAGATCATCTCCATCGTCTTGGTATTACCTTTCCACTGATTTACATGGGAATCGTTTTACTTGCCGGCCTTGTTGGTTATTTTGACCCTTGTAGAGTTTTGGTTTGTAAAGTTTCTTCAAGTATGTAAGTATAATGTATTTATTAATAAACATCACAATATATCAACGGGAAATTATACTGTTCGTGTATAAAATATTGCATTTCTATAAAATAGCATGAGTCAAAGAAAACATGACGAAACACTAGGCGAAAACAGAAGTTAAAAATTACGCTCCTGAGAGACATAAAACTAGCCAAACAATTCCCATGTAAATCAATGGAAAGGTCATAATACCAAGATGTCGGGGGGTGATCTACATCGTTAAGATAGCCAGGTGAATGAAAACTTGCGCATACACACATTCATAAGTCTTCCAAGTCTGGAAAGAATAAACAAAGAAAAGAAATTTCAAAGATTGTAATTTCGCCATATTTTATTAAATTATTAAAATAATTAAAAGTATTCTCTTATCGTACCGTTTCAGAGAGTTACTTTCTCATCTGCGTGAATGCTGCTGAGGGGTGACCAAGAAACTTTCTAAACAAAAGAACAAATAATTAACATACAACAAGAAGTTACACCCCCTCCCCCAAACTAAAAATTCTGGCAGACTCCCTGAAAATTATTTATTGGGTGTGGGTTGATCTAAGTAAAAAAGAAACATAACAAATCTCACTTTCTATGTATTTTATAAAGAACATATCACGATACATTCTATAACAATTCTCCTCCCCCCTCACACACGCCTGATTGGTTGATGCACGTACATGTAAACAATAACATACACAGAGTTAGAAAAGAGCACTCATTCGCCTCCTTTGTCTTTTTGAAAGCACACGTAATTGAAATTCCATCACTTCCCTCATCCCATCCCATATGCTAGTCTCTTTAGTTTCCCTCCACACTTCCAATTGAGTATCAGATTACACAGGGTTTTGGGTTTGGAGCTAGTTTCAAAGATAACGTCAATATGACTCGTTTCAACCATCCGGAAGCATACACTCGTCTCTTACACGCAATTTTTTTTTGTTTTTAATATTTGTTTTTGGAACACCCTGGTTGGCTGTTTTTTCATCTATGACAGAAAAAAAAGCCTATTATATGTAAGCGGTGCGGGGCCAAGAGAAGAATTTCCGGAAGTTGAAAACCGCATATACCAATGTTCATATTGGCCATTTTGTGAAACGTCATCTGTGGCTTTTTTTTTCCTCCGCTCACTGAAAGAACCAATCAAAAAAATCCCCCTTTTTTTTCAAGCCCCGGATCAACCACTGCTTTATCCCCCTATCCCTTGTCAACATTATGTATGCTGCAATGACCGATTTTACCACGGGTTTTGATGGAATCGGGAAATGTACACACATAAAAAATATACATATATATATTTATATATGTCCGTTCTTGTCTTCCGATTTAATTTCTATTTCAAATATTACTCTACCAGCTTTAAAATATTCAGATTGGACTTGTCATAAATGATTTTGACGTTGTTTTAATATTTTATGCTACATACGCATGTGTCATTGAAGTTTATATAGTAACTTCCAGTGCACATTTAATTAGTTATTTTAACATGTAACATTTTTAACATTTTCAAAATTTAACTTTTTTTTCTGTTGTTGATTACTTTCTGAGCACAGCAACAATGGATATTTGGGAAGGCCCAACAATTACCTGAATTCGTATGTGGCGCGCGTGCACGTTATGGTTTAAGATAATGCTGTTAGGTGTCATTACCGTACAGTTTCCCGTGCCAATTTACCACTGGTTCTTGGCGATCTTCCAAAAGCAGAGAGAATAAAAACATCGGGAAAGATCGTCAACAACGAAAATTCTCGAACGAGCATCGAACAAGTTTCTCAAGCGATGTGTTAAATATGAAGTTGGTGCCACGACAGATTCGCAAATGAAATGTGGATCCGCAAAATGTACCCAAAGTTTCCTCACAGAGGATCAAAAATTAAATTTAATAGAAGAAATCGCTTGAATGTTTGTCTTTACGTGAAGAAGCTATTTCTTTTAACGACTGAACTTCTCAAATGTTATGACTGAGGCTAAGTCCTTTTTAACTATCTATCAACAAAATCGGCGTAACAATCCACTTCGCATAGAGGATGACGCGGTTTGGTAAACTGTCGTAATGAACAGTATACTAATGATAGCTGAAGTCATTATCTGTAACTATACCATGCACGCTTATGTACAACTACCAACAGCAGCCCCGAGCTCTCGTGGTCTAGTGGTTACGGTCAGAGTGGCAGTGGGGAAGCAAGTAGGTTCGAGTTCTGCTGCCGGTCACACTAGTTCAGGTTTTCCTAAGTTTCGTGAATGCTGATATTGTACCTAGAGAAAGAGCCTTAGTCACTATCTTCCTTTTCTCATCTTGGTAGTGCTTGCCGAGGGACGTCACGACGTAGCTTATGTACCAGTAAATGTTCTCAAAATATAAGTTAATCGGCAGCAGCGGCAGGTCCTTCAAGGTAAATTTAAGCATCTTTTATCCCTCTTGTCCTCTTACCCCTTCGTACAATTTTACCTACACACCTCATCAATTGATTTTTTCTTCTTCATTCTTCACCTCTTTTCGCACCATCTTTTCTCTCCACGAATCCTCTATTTATGTCCAGCTGACTTTTTCATTCTCCTCCATGTCCACATTACAAGGGCATCCAACTGTCTTTCACTACTCTATATCATAGAATCCGCATCTCCGCAGATAACAATTCTGTACAGAAAAATGTAATCGATGCATTTTCTGAACACTTTGATCGAACTATAGTCTAGATCCTCCTCCTTCTTCTTCATCTTATTTGGTCATGCCTCTTAATCACTACTATTCCCGTCTATATTATTTCTTTTTCACAGTTGATATGACACTGCGTACTGTATTCAAATCTTCAAAGACACTGCATATCCAAAACTGGATTCGTACTTCAGTCACTTTATATTTTAAGTTTCAGTGTTGCCCGTACTGTAATCGCTCCTAAAATCACGGATTATCTTCATCACGTTCAATGGAATACGCAAGAAAGAGCTTTATTAACACCCTGTTTGTAATCAAAGAGCTCAATTGAACATTCAGTCGTTACATAATAGTCGATATAAATGCTGTCTGTCGTTATCCTGTTACATCATTAACGCTGTTAGGTGGTCAAAGAATGATGACTGACCCCGAAGCTGAAAGACCCAACAATTGAAAACTTAAACCATTCCTCTGAGACCAGTTTACTCCAGTCTAGTCAGGTTCTTCAAGTAGCGTTTCAGATTTGAGGTTCTGAGGTCCTCTACTAACTGCTTCTTGAACGTAGTTCATGGTAGTTCTTACAGTCGTACATTTTGCGACTAAATCAGTTTCTTGAATGAATCAACTTCTTGACTATTTCCTTCTTTATCCAGGTCTTCGACAACTTGTGCTCCATGATTATGAATTTCTTGATTGCATTTGCAGTTATTCTTGAATTATGTCAGAGTTTTACTTAGAGTTTCTTTTCGGTTGAAATTCTAAATTATTTGAGCAAAGAGGAACTTTGATATTTATGTTAATGCTTCTACAAAGGTGAAATCAGTCTGGTAACCTTTCGGTTTAGTTCTGCTGAGGTAGACCTGGATAGAGCGTGTTGAAGAAGATTACTACTGCTGCTCATCAGTTGGAATCGTTTAGCTCGGATCGGAATTTCTTGCTCAAATTTTGATCGAAATGAATGTCTTGATTATGAGTTTGCTTCCTCCTTTTATTCAGCTCTGCTTTGGATATCTAGTAACTTCTGAAGCTGACTTTATGCTTGCCTTATTAATTTGGGCAGGCGTAGCTCTTGGATTAAGCTATTTGGAAGCTGTGGGCTATTGACTACAGTCCTGGGTTATAGACTCTGTTAGGGCTCCTGTAACTTATTTACCTTTGGTGTGGCCCCTGAACAGGTTAAGGCTCTGGGCTGCAGCCCTTTTATCTCAATCTATAACCGGCTCTGGAAGATTTTTATCTTCTTTGGACAGTATAGACTAAGATTATCTTGTCCAACAGTCAGGATTACGAAATAGGGATGTTGGTTATGATCAAGTCGCTGACAGCGTTATCCTTGAATATATCTTGAAGTGATTCGACCATAATCCAAATGTGCAAAAGGCTATCGAGATTCAAGATTTCTTTTTGAACCCAGAT
>JAGDQP010036683.1:0-10501 GCA_022664845.1 Lepisma saccharinum | reverse complement strand
ACTCTATACAGATGTGTATATTACCTTATTTAGACATTATTTACACATCATTGAAATCTTTTACCACGCTACGTAAATAAAAAGAAACTTTCTCAAACATTACATTGGTGGATTCATCTAGACGTTTAGAAATGGAGATCAGCTAAAATTTGGAATATACAGTAAGAACGTTCACATTTAGCCCTTCCTGATGGAGTTTACGAGACGTACTTCAAAAGGCACTTTTATAGGAAAGCTCCTTGTAGACTGTACAATTAAGTGTTAATTTCTCAGCTCATAATATTAATATTCCTTACATAAAGGACACTCAAATGTAATTCGGCCCCTTGCGCAAAGCGTATAAAGTTATTTGTTACTCCTATGAATGCGCCTCGTAAAATTAAAGCTACATACGTAAATAGTAGATTTAATAGCTCATAGTTCTACATATCAAACTTTACAACAAAAATATATCCGAAAACATATTTCTACATCTGAAATAAATGATAAGGCTAACAAATGGTCGTCTTTTATTGCTCATCTCATTATAAATATCAAAGCTTATTTATACTCTTTTAATATACGGTATTACGTACCTCCAATTGATGCTCTTCTGCTTAAGTCTCCAACATCATTCGACCAACATTTAAAACACAGAAATATCAGCGATAATTTTAACGTACCTCCTAGAAAGTTATTTAAATACACGCCATGATACCCGCGCAGTCAGCCCTCTGGGCAATGTTGCCATTTTTCAATACTCCTGCCTTCTAGTGTAGAAAGGCTCTGGACTATCCCAAAGAGTTTAACTGTTACGAAACTTCATGTCATTTACCGTGCACGTGGTAATAAAACTCATTACATTATAAACTATATTCGTGGAAAACATGTGAATGGGGGAACCGATCAGGTAGCGTAATACAAGGATGACTGTAAGGAAGGAGAGACGCAAGCTCAGTTTGCTCACACGAGCCTAGGAAAAACTAAAAATTTCGCTTCGAGGACCTGCCCCTATCACAAGGTCACTGATGATAATGTCAAATGAAGAGATTTACAGAAAAAATATGCTTTAAATGAGAACAATAAATCTTGCGAGTAGTAATGAGAGTGCAACCCTGTCTTGGGGCGGTACGGAGCATAACCACAGTACGTGTGTTAGAACGTTATGGCAGAAACTTTTCTTTATTGTATTTTTTGCTATTATTATTTCGATCCTTTTGCTTTATTAAGTAGACAATGGGAAGAAGTAGATATGAAATTTAGCAGGGTCTGTTCCTTCCAGTTGCAGTCAATGTTTTGCGGAAAACAGAACATAATTTTCTTTGTAAAAGCAACAGAAAAAGTCTTCGATTTTGACGTATTTTGTCTGGTTAAGAAATACATAGGTCATTCACTATGTTTCCATGGTAAGTACAATTGAGACAGAATTACTAGGGTTAATAATTGTGGGATGTTGACGTGTCAGGAACATTCCTACAGAAATAATACACATCGTGTTTCCAGTAGGAAACAATGCACGCACTGATACAGTCACCAGTAACAGCTAGTGTTCGCGTAAGTATACACATATTCGGAAGTGGGTGTGTGCATTTCGTGTGGAAAAGGTGTGAGCAGTTACAAAATATGGGTAGGCGTTTGGCTGTCATCTATTCAAATGCACAGGAATCCCGTCGCTGAGTAAACGGATTGTCTGATACACGTGCAGGAGGTGCGAAAACTATACACGATATTTTGGCAAGTATGGGAAACCTTTTCGATTAATATCGACCCGGTTGTCCTTCTAATACCAGTAATGATAAAACAACTCCTAAGTGAACAAAATAATCTCATAAGTAGGAAGATTAAAGCTTTGGCTGCGTTAGGACTGTAGAATTCTGATTTCTTTGTTGTTATTTTTTGGCAAAAATTTTGAAACTTTGCTATAGCATTTCGGCAAGAGTAATTTAAACGTCGGTACAGCGTTAGGCAAAAAGTTTTCAATGTTGGTAGAGCGTGGGGATAAGATTTTTTAAACGTCGATGAAGCGTGCAGTAAGAGATTTTGAAACATTAGTGCTCCGTTGGAACAAGATGTTTGCGGGGTTGTTACAGCGTTAAGGCAAATAAATAAATCCGAGAAAAAATACCGAAGGTGCAATAAGTTCAGTCAAGTTCTTTAGCCCTAAAAATTGGTGAAACGGAAGATGGATGAGCCAATTTCCTTGGCGACAATATATAAGAGGAAAAGGAAGTTGGCGTGAGGTCGCAAGGATCATTATGTTCGAACCTTAGGGTTGATGGTGGTGAGCGTGGTGGGTTTTCCACTTCTTGTGCTTTTGCTCGGATTTGTACTTGTATAATAATGTATATTCGCTTCGCTCCACTGGGGGCGCTGACCCCAGAGTCTCGTGATGGATGCGCCCCTTTATCACAGCAGACTTTTCGGGGACTGCGCCCCGATGGTGCATATCTTCTCCCATTCCCCCGGGAGGCTGCGCCCAAATAGAGGAAGTTTGTCCCATTTATTGTAACCTACTCGTGATGGTACACCTTCATATCAAATTTCGTTTCTCTAGCTTCAGTGGTTTAGAAAATGATTTTGGGCTGCCATTTTGGATTAAAAATGGTAACTTTTTCAACATTTTGTACTATTTTCTTAACCTACTGGTGATGATCTACCTTCATACCAAATTTCAGTCACTTAGGCTGTGTATTCTTTGAAAGTTTACGTTTGACGGCCATTTTGAATCTAAGATGGCGACTTTTTCAGAATGTTGGAATTTTCCTTTTACCTACTTATCATCCTCCATCTTCATGCAAACTCTCATGTTTCTAGCTTATTCCGAACGCCCTAAACAATAGGTTGAGTCAGTGAGTGAATGAATCAGTTAGGCTAAAATACGCAATTTCAGGGTCCACAACTCGAATATGCTTCAAACTACGAATATGAAATTTTGCACACCTTCACATATGTGTCATATCTCCTTAACTTTGAAAGCTCATATTCCTATCATTAACATCTTTTTTCTTACAGGCATGGGCGAATTTAGGAAAGAGATTCTGTGGGAAATTACTTTAAAAGCTGGGGGTGTTTAGAATGAAACATTTAAAGTCATTCTGAAATGACTGGGGGGCAAGGCCCCCCATAAATCCGCCCATGCTTACGGAGCCTCGAAATCGCTAATTTCGGCAAAAAATCTTGTTCCTGTATAACATACTCTGGCAGTGCTGACGTTTTGTGACGCATAGAACTTGGCTGCATGCACTGTCGTGCATGTTGATAAAATAAAATCAATAAAATAAACGTTGATATAGTTTGTAAAAGAGATTTTGAAACATTGGTGCACTGATGAGGTAAGAGGTTTTGATACTTTGGTACAGAAAGCTGAGGCAAGAGGTTTTAAAACTTTGATACAGCGTTGCAGTAAGAAGATTTGAAACATTGGTAAATCGTTGGGGCAAATGTTTTAATATTCAAAGTAACTACGTTAGTACGCGAAAGAATAAGTAGATAATCTGCTTTGTACATTTTTATTTGCAAAATAAAATGATAGAATATGTCTCAGAGAAGGGAAGCAAATAGAACACGTTTAAAATGTTTTAAAAAACTTACAAATGTACCATTTACTTTATTTATTAGTCTCTAATGCATAAATACATATTCTCTTAGCAATCCTTTGTTACTCTCTATTTATTGACATGTTTCTATCACACCTGTTTACTGTTATTGTGCACAAAATACATCACCGAGGATTTTATATTTTGGTTCATACGGGAAGATAAGCTAATTAGAATATTTATCGTTAAAGCAGATGTATTGAAGCGTTAAGCACTTTCACAGACATCCGACTGAGGGTAGATACCAAGTTTCGTACAAATAAGAAAAGCTTGTTGCTCTCGTAAATGGAATTTATAAACGTGGCTATTAAATTAGAATCATTTGATATAAATCAACGCAACATAGAACACCGAGAACATCTAGTGTCGATTAAATGCAATAAATTTATAAATCCTTGTAAAGCCACATAAGCGTATTATAGTCCTAATATTATAATGGCTTTAATTTTTCTTTGCTTTATATTCGATTTCAGCTTCAAAGATGGAAGTTGTTCTAGTTTAACAGAAACAGAGTGATTTATAAAAAAATATCTTAATGATGTTTGAGTAACTTGTTGTTCTTTTGTTTCTGTCTAAAAACTTAGTATTTGAGTTTTGTTAGATATAAAATTAGCGCACTTTTAGTTTTCTTGAATTATAACAATCATTATCACCAGTATCTGTTCTGACAGTTTTGAGAGTACATTTCTACTAAATTTGGGTCTCGTTTAACTTTAATGTTCTCATGCGTTACTTTCCACTCCTATTTCCCTGGTTCTGTCCTCGGACAAATTGAGTTTTACTACTTCTATCTTTAATGTTACTGTCCTGCATTTCTTTCTTCATGGATTTGAATTGAATTTACGTATAGACCGTCAGGCATCTATAGCTCAGTTTGGGATAGGGTAGGGGAAAGTATGCGGAAAACAATCAACCAAGGCCTATTTCGGAGGTACTATCCCAGCATTTTCCTGGTATGATTGAAAAAAAAACTCTCTAGAAACTTCCTTATCTGGTGTTAACTTATTTCCTTTCTCACATCAATGTCTCAAATCTTTCTCTTCACCATCTTCATCTGCTGCTAATTCGCCAATTATAATTATGGCATATGATCTGGCCAAGATAGTTCAGAATATTGGACTAACAATTGTAAAAAGAAAAATAAAGATTCTGGTATATAATTTAATTCTGTAGGCCGTTTTACTTAAATCTACGTTAAGATATTTTATTTATCTGGCTGCAAAATAGGGTTTGATTCTTTTGAATAATTCTTTCATCAGTGCTGTTACCATACTAGTTTTCTTCTCACGTTAGTTATCGATAAATAAAAATACATATGTTTTATTGTCGTATCATGAGATATAAGAAGTGTGTACGTATATGTGTGAAAAGTATTATGAAGTACTAGGATTGATTACAGAGAAATAGATTGACGTTTTCATCAGGTACTCTTCCATTTTTTGAAGCATTGGGGTCAAGTCAGATCCCCTAATGTATAAGGCAAACATGACATCACACCAAGACGGCCAACTGACATTCGGATTCAATTTGTTTGTTTTTCTTCAATTTTGTCGTATCTTCTAATTAAAAAATCCTTAAAGACTTGAATTACGTCACGTATGAGTTCTATAAATGATAGATATCAATCTCTTCGGACGTCCAATTAATCCATGCCAAACCGTTCTCTGGTAAGTCTCTGTTTGAATAGTATCCTTGTGCCGTCTCTTTGTTGTGCGCGTGGTGTGTTTAGACTCGAGAGAATCAAGGATTATTTGCTCGCAATCCTTTGCGAACAGCAATTTGTGTTATCTGCCTCTGAACTCAAATCCCGTCATGTGTAGGTGTACTTTGGGTGCTATTGTTACCTGTGCTATGTTCCAAGGTTGGTTTTCAAGCACCATCAGCCAGTTAGTAGAAAGTATTTCACACGATTACATCTCAGTACGCTCCTTTTCCCTGCATTCAGATGGACCAAGATACGTGGTCTATGTATGAATGGCTGGATAAAACCACCAATTCAGATCATCCAACTCTGAAGTCATACATAATTATGTATTGTATAGACTATATTAGAACCAGAACAAATTTCCTCAGTGAAGCAACTTACTAAACAAAGTATACATTTATTCCATACGCATGTATTTTTGCGAACAACGCAAAAGAAAATATCAAGCATGAATTGTGTATTAGTCTTCTGTAAAGAATCAAGATATTTTTATGCCACTTAAACGTTTAGTTCAACTTCTACCATACCTGGTATAAAGGGCAAGTGACATCTCAATACTCAGTGACCCAATTTTTATCCAATTTTTACTAATAACGTAACATTGATATCTAAAACATGGTTGAGCAAATTTAAGTGTTTCTCAAGATTTTCGTAGATACTTTTCATGCACTTTTTAGATCTTTTTCTGTAAAGAATTCAAACAGAGCAGCTGCACATACTGGCAACGTCTTGTGGGAATTTTGTGGAGAATAAGACACTGTGTGAGAGGCTGAGAGGGAGAAAGGGAGAAAAGCACATTTTTATGTGCATTTGTACGACTCGGAAATTATATATATATATATATATATATATGTGTGTGTGTGTGTGTGTGTGTGTGTGTGTGTGTGTGTGTGTGTGTGTCATTTCCGAGTCGCAGAAATCGTGTATGAATATTCCTTTCCTGTTTCTTTCTTTTGCCTTATATTTTCCCTCTCTTTCCCTTCTGGTGGGATTTTCCTCTTCCACTTGAGGGAGCAAGAGGTCCCCCTCATCTCTTCTTGTCCCCTGACAAGGTCGAGATTTGTTGGAGCTCTTTCTGCCGCAAACTCCTTCCGCCTGACGGGCCACAAGGATTTTGCTTCACAACGAATAGGAAAAGAAGCAAGCGTACATGTACTTGTGAGTAGAGCAAGCGAGTGGGTGGGTGTTCTGTAGGGTGAATTGGAGGAATTCTTCTTCCTTTTTCCTATTTCTCTCCACTTCCAACGAACCAAAACGTATTCCACCCGTTCACCCGAACGACCCCAAAAGCTCAACCCCGATGTCATACCCGATTCCTGTCGCTACGCTAACTCCATGATCGAATACGAATCTATCTCACTCGCGTTTCTTTCACTCTTCTGCTCTGTCTTGAGTTCCTGCCTCGTTCCTTCTTTTTCCTTCTTCTTCTGCTTTTGCTCTTGTCCTTATATTATACGACAGTTGCCACTTCTTTGCCATATTTCCTTCATACTAGCTTGCTTGCTTTTTCTTTACTTAACCTCCAACCAGCACATGTAAAACTTCCGTCATAGATCTTCTTGTGTGACTTTTCTGCTCATTGTATTGTGGTGCTCCACATAAAATGTTTCTTTGGGATTTATAATCTCTCTTTCTTTATGTTTTTCTATATTTTTTAGTGTCCATGGTTTGCCCATCAGTTTTTATGATTATGGGTATCCAAGCTTTATTTTATGAATGTAATTTCTTTTTCTGCCTTGAAGTTGTATATGTGCCTTCTTTTGTTCTATTTATGGCTTTCTATCTGAATTTGTACTTTCATTTGTTTTTTTGTTTTCTATAATTATTAGTATTTTTGTTATGTTATTACATTGTTATATTAATGGACTAAACAGGCAGCTATGTGTTAAACCTGTCACATGCCAAAAGGATGACGTCTCTCGCTGAGCATTCTTCTGCGGACAGGGAGGAAGGATTGTATTTGCTTATTGACCTCCAACTAAATGGAAAACTTATATAAATGCATATTTTTAATATGACATACCTGTTATAAAGATTTATTTTGTTTACTAAAATTGGTTTTAACAAATTAATGTCCAGGCAGCTTAGATATTAACGATTGGTTGCTTTGCTAAGAGCACAGCACTTTTCTTGCAATCCTAATTCTGTTGAAATGTCTTGCATAACGTGAAAAGAAATCATCAAATGGGTATTGATAAGCAGATAAAGCAGTATCAATGCGCATAGTGTTCTGATTGACGTACGTAAATCCTAGAGCACCAGAACCTTGGAATACAGCTGTTACCCATTCATCCACAGTAATCTGAAACCACAGAGACACAATAGCGGAATACATTTATCACTCTGTCTTCCCAATCATGTCACTTGTACGATACGTATCACATCCGTCATCACATATACAGACTTACACACACACAAGCATACGTTACACATTTCCCTCCTTCTTCCGCTGCTACATATTGTTACATGTTAATCATAAATATAGATGTATTTGAAACAATTAATATTGTGAACACATCGTTTAACTGACTAAGTTCGTGTATCCTGAATCTGATTACGTGTATCTAGAGTGCGTGTGAAATATGTAAAACCGTGCGCATTTAAATAATTCTTCCTTTTAGTTGTAAATCAATAAGGAAGGTATTTTCGGATCATTTGTTTTAAAGACTAAGATAATTTCTTCTCAATGTTAAATTTGCTTCCTTTTTCAAGTTTGCATAGTGTAGTCCATACTCGGGCTAAAATGAGATTCTTACTGAATCTAGTAATATGAGCTCTTTCTATACATCAGGAGCAAAAGATAGCAGTTCATTGGTAATAGTTCCAATCAAACTTTGCATTTAATGCTACTAGTATAACGTCAATGGATTTCTTCTTAAAATACTTTCAAGTGTTCTCCTGAGAATTTTGAAATATTGAACATACTATCTTTGTGCACGGACACTTCAATACGCAGTATATTAAAGAAAATTGCAAAAACGCTGTAACTCCTGTATGCCACTTTCTCCGAATCTTATTATTCCAAATGCGATTCCTTTTACAGCTCCAGTAGAGTTATTTTCACCGCATCACTGAGATATTTGTCATTTTCCATTAAAAAGGAGTATAATGATAGCCAGAGATGAAACCAGGTCACATTTGGTGACCCGGTTTAACGGCCTGACCCAGTACGAAACCCGACCCGATTGACCCGGTCTTGATAGGAGTCATCTGACTAAGCCAATCTTGACTCAAATTACCAGATTGACTTTGTGATCCTGCAACCAGATGTTCAAATACTTACCAACGCCTCAGACAACACGACTAACATCAATGTTTTCTTATTTGCGCAGCCTTAGGGCTATTTTTGTTTTCTCCGCTGATATGGGACTATTTGCGTATACTATTACTAAAGTTAGGGACTTTTCGGCCTCTAATCTTTCGTGTTCTAGGAGTAAAGCCCCTGTCTTAGACACACCTGAAAGAAACACTGTTCAAACGCAAGAGAGTAGAATAGCGAAAGAATAAAATCTCTACCCTTCTATCCGAGTCTCCTGATCAGGCCGGGTACCAAGCATAGACACGGTGGCTCGGTCCAAAACTTGACCTTAATGATCCGATTAACAAGGTGACCCATATCAGCTCTGGTGAGGACGCAATTGATCATAGTAGTGTTGGAAGGTAGGTGGAAAAGTAAAAAGAAATGTTACCCAGAAGACGGGATTGAGGCTGTCTTGTCTCGAAATGTTTTATGCAGAAAGTGTCTCGTCTCGAAAAGATATATATATTGTATATTGCGAAAGTGTTGTCTTGTCTCGTTTTTATAGACCTTTCTCTGTCTTATCTCGTCTCAAGGACAACATTAAAAGGTGAACTAGCGTTAAAGACAAATAACGTAGTGCAAATCCATCAGCAACAGTCGCCGAGAAAAAAAACACAAAATAGTGGAAGAGACGAATGGCGCAGATCGGACTTATCACTGTTCAGAAGATTGCTGAGGGACTTGTGTGTGATTTCAATGTTTTTTTTTCTTTATCAGAGTATTCACAACTTTCGATACATGAAGGTGTGTACTAAGTGCGCTTCTCATCAAATAGCAGCTGATTCGAAAGAAAAGGGATTCGGAACTGTTAGTAACATTTTGATTCCCCACAAGAACACCTTTCCCCTACAAGTTTGCACTGATACCAAGAAACAGTCCCTGGAGCGACACTCCAATGTTTTAAGTCGAAAGAAATTCAAAATCCAGTGCTCAGGTCACACAATTATGGTAAATATACAAGGTCCATTCAATAAATAACCGGAAAAGTTGTATAAAAAATACAAAACTTCGACAAAGTTTGTGCTTCTTTGTTATTTTTTGGTGTTGTCCTAGAACTATTATCAGAAGGGCCTGGCACGCCTGCCTCGCGAACGGGATGCTGGGAATCAGTGAAACAAGATGGCGGCACCCTTGCAGGTTTGCACCAACGTGGAGCAGCGGAGTGTCACTATATTTCTGTTAGCTGAAGGGTTGAAACCAATCGAAATTCACCGTCGGATGGCTGTGCAATATGGTGAAAGTTGTTTGAGTCGAACACAAGTCTACGAGTTGTTTGAGTCGAACACGAGTCTGAGAGGAAAGCCGGACAAAGACAAGTAGCAGAAAACTACAAGAAGCACCAAATGTGATAGTATCTGTCGGAATATTGTGTAACCGTGATCACCCGTTTAGATACGTAGTCAAAGCCTCCACACATACACTGCAATTCAAACTATTTAAGCATTTGTTATCAGTTAGAGCTGCGTCTAATTCCTGCTATAATTCGTACAACTTTTATTTTTCTGTTTTAAGAATATTGCGGAACTTACACTCATATTACCGCAAACTGTAATACCAACACTAATGTGCGTCAACACTAATGTGCGGTTAAATTAATTCATACACACAAAATCAAAAGAGGGTAATTCAAACTCTTTTAGAGCGGAAAGAGGGACCACTCTTTTGTAGAGATAAATTTTCAATCGAAAGGGTGGTTTCCAACAAAACACTCTCTTTGGATGAAAAATGTGCTCCTTCTAGATGGAATTCTGTTCTTTTAGAGGTAGAGTCTAATTAAGTTTTCAAACTTGAAAGAGCTATTTCTCGTTGATTCTTCAAACTTTCATTCCTCATCTTTTCTCCGATGAAAATTTCACTCTAAAGAGTTGTACCTCTTTCCGCTCAAATCGAGCGGAATTTCGCTCTTTTGATTTAGTGTGT
>JAGDQP010036682.1:1130-18948 GCA_022664845.1 Lepisma saccharinum | reverse complement strand
GAGTGCCTGTATGACCGGTCCCAGTACAAAATGTACATATATGTCAAATTTAGTGCAAATGAATGCACAAATGTAGATTTGTACTAATAAAAGCATTTCTATATGTTAAATTTTAAAATAGGTTGGCAACACTGAGAACTGAGCAACCCGGAATATCTAAAAAAAAAAACAAAAAAAAATATTGGTAATCTAGGGTTTAATTATGTTATATTACTTCTTAATTACCTAAATGAAAATATATTTATTTTTTTCGTAAAGAGACGTTACCAGTATTACATATTGCTGCCTTGAAAAAAAAAACGAAGGCTCATGTTTTTTTTTTAAAAAAACTGAAGTTTTAGAAAAAACGAACGTTTTTTTTTCTATTGACAACACAAAGAGTACCAAATAAGGTCTACCACCCGGGATAAACTCCAAGCACCGCATAAGAAATAATTATCAAATCTACACATATAGGCTACTCACTACTGTTCTTTTCCTCTTAAACATATGAAAAGAGACAGAGTAATGTAATCGTAGAAGCAAATACATGCCCATGAGGTTTTTGTTTTCCTGGCAGTTTCTCAATAAATAAAAAAGAAAGAATTGAAATATGAACACCTTGTTTCAAGTTATTGATAGCGAATTAATATTTCCCGCTTCTAGCAGCCAACCGATAGACAATAAATTGAAACAACACATTTTATGTCTCCATCTGCAGGTTGGTTTATATATTGTTTAAAACAAATGTTGCAAGTGGTTTAAACAAAATGTTTAAAACAATCGTCTCTGTATAAAACACGTTTAAAACATCTGTTTCAAACATTTTGTTTTAAATATTCCAACTATGCTAAGAATCACTTAGATTTTGGAACTTTTCTCTTACAAGTTAGCTATTTCAATTCCTCATCTTCTCTGTTCTTTGCTTTCGCAAAAAAAGTTTGAATTAATTCTAGTTTTATGTGAATAAAGAGGAGAAAAATGTTTCGAGGATTGACCAAAGCCAAGGAGAGAAAAGAACGGCCATGCGTTTTGGCAATTTTAGACAATACTGATCCAATATCTTGTAAACGTATAGTTAGCCGCAAGCACGCACAGCTGTTAATGTGATGTTCTACGAGCAGGGCTGCCAACTATTTCAGTTGTAAGGATAGTACACCACACTCAAATTTATCGTATTTTTGTTAGTTGGATCATACACTTTGAAACATGATTTTTTAATTAATTAATTGCCATTGTTTAATAAAATATTTACGTAGGAGAGTAGAAAACTGGTCCGCACCATACACTATTGACTAAGTTAGATTAGGTTAGTATGTGTTAGAAATAGAATAAAGAACTAACTGCTCTTATCAGAAGTATTAATTACTCACCTTCTGCTCCCTTGTACACAAGAAAAACAAAATATTTGTTATGGTGGAGAAGTTCTCCATACGCTTTCCCAGAAAAGTTTAAACCCCAGTATTACTCTCGATTGCTAATTTAAGTTTATAGTTTGAGACTATAGTCCTTATTTCCATCCCCACGACAGCATATTGTATGCCTTATTCTTTTTAAGCCTGACTATAAAAAATATGAAGAATAAAACTTGTTGTTATTTCAACGATAAGCAAAACTGCTAAAAAGGTAAGAAGAGATAAATTGTCTTGTCTTTCACTATGAAAATTTTTTGTTCGCTTGCAGTTCTAAAGTGCAGAGATGTTCTGAGCTATAGCTGTGAAGACTCACCTAGGCTCCCATTATGTCTAACTTTTACTCGCAAAAAAAGCTTAAAATTACAATTTTAAAACGTCTATTCAAGTTACCATACATTTGGAGCAGATTGTACATGTTAAGATCGTATATCCTATTCAAACATAAATTATCGTGCATTACCGGTACTTGAATCGTGCAGGTTGGCAACGCTACGAGTGTCTTTTTGCCCATTTTCTCTTTCCAGTGTTCCGTAATAAAACACCAAGTTCAAGAAATTCACTCATTTCTCAAAACTAAAAATACAATAAAAGGAAAATGCTACATGATAGAACATTTTAGAGGTCTCTTTGGATTGAAGCATACAAAAATCAATAACAAACACATACTGGCACGAATTTTTGCACTGTATTATTTTTTTTCTCTACGGGAAGTTTTCAGAGAAGGATAATAAAAGTCACTAACAGATGTGCTATAACGAAACTATATGGAATTTGGATGAAGAAAGAACGGTGAGGCAACAATATTGGACAAAAGCACTGCAAATTTATAAAACGCAGGGGTCCGAAAAAGGTAGTTTCATTACAATGTCAAGAATACGGTATAGTACAGGTATACATTTAAGATTACAGGAATATACTACACTGCAGCCACGAGTAGCATCACAAAGGAAATATAGGTGATGCATAATTAATAATAAAGTTAATATACAGGGTGAGGCAAAAGTCCAGCACCACCCTTTTATTTTTGAAACTGCTTGAGGAAAGATGATGACAATTTTGGATGTGGGTAATTAAAGTGGGGGCGCACCAGATGGTGTCATTGAGCATTATGGCGACCATCTTGAAACCCGCCATTTTGAATTCAGGTTTAATATTTAAAATGGGAAGGGGCATGTGACATATCGTTTTAGGCTAGAATTCCACCAGAAATTCGAATCTGCAATTATGTTTTACCTAACTTTATTCAGTAATTAAATATTGTGAATTAAACATTGCATGTGGGATCCTACAAGATATACTCTGTGTTCCCCGTTGTGTGCTACAGACAATGCAAAACGGTTTTTCCAGTCCTGATGGACACGTTATAACACTTCCGGTGTCACAGAGTCAAAAGCGTGCCTGATTCGTTGTTCGAGGTGTCGGAGATCATTGATTTGTTTTCTTGATAAACAAGTGCTTTGAGATGGCCCCACAGATAAAAGTCTGAGGGTGTTAGGTCAAACGAACGGGGTGGCCACTCAATTGGCCCTCGACGACCAATTCAGTGGCTCGGGAACTGTGCATCCAACCACTCCCTGACACATAATGCATAGTGAGGAGGCGCACCATCTTTTTAGAAAAAGGCAGGGAAGTCACCTTCTGGGTTCAACAGTGATTGGAACAACTGTTCCTGCAGCATATCAAGATATATGTCCCCATTTTGGTTCCCATGGATGAATAACGGCTCGATGAGACGAGTGTTCCATATCCCACACCATACCATCACCTTTTCCCACCAAGTACCCTCGAGGCATCTGTCCACAAGACTGGGTTTGTGTCTGACCAACAACGGTGATTCTGTTTATTGATCTCACCGTTCACATGGAATAGAGCCTCATCATTAAACAACACACTAAGAGGAACCGCAGGATCCTCGTTACACTTCGTCACAGCCCATTCTGCAAATTGAAATCTCCTATCTGGGTCATCCTCTGTTAGGTATTGCTGCAGTTGGAGTTTGTATGGATGCCACTTGTTTGTGTGCTACACACGGAGTGTCGATCTCTGACTTACACCTGAAACTGCTGCTAATGTCTGGTACTGCGTTTCGGGCTTTTCACCAAGGATCCTACAACTGCCGTTGCTGCTTCCTCATCCGTTGCAGTCCTCGGGCGTCCACTGCATTGTTTGTCGTGTACGGATCCAGAAACTTTAAATTTCTGCAAAATACGTGACGCTGTTGTATGTGCAATGTTGTCCCTGTTTGGATGCCGGCATTGAAGTCATCAGCGATGGCTGTGGCACTGCGTTCCTCACTGATGAGAACAATTCCAATCTTTTCCTGGCGGGTAAGAGCCATGTTGCATCACCTGAAAAGACAAATTAAAACCCATTACATGATGCAATATGCAATGTTCACAAAATTTCGTTACTGAATAAAGTTAGATGAAAAATAACTGCAGATTCGTATTTCTGGTGAAATTCTAGCCTAAAACGATATGTCGCATGCACACCTTCCCATTTGAAATATTGTACCTAAATTCAAAATGGCGGATTTCAATATGGCCGCCATGATGCTTCATGGCACCATCTCGTGCGCCCCCACCCCAATTATCCACATCCAAAGTTTCGTCATCTTTCCTCAAGCCGTTTCAAAAATAAAAGGGTGGTGCTGGACTTTTGCCTGTATTTTGATTGATAAAGTCAGTCTTACACTATTTACTGTTGTTGATAGAATCACTATTTGCACTATTTAGTGGTTCATAAGCAAACTGCACAATCTGAATGAACCGAAGTCTACAACATTAAAAAATATAAGATTCGCGGGCGAGTGTGTACCCGGATATTTTCTCGAAAACCATGCCCTTCACCCCATCAAATGAAAGTTTATGATATCAGGGTTACACACAAATTTATAGGGTCTGGATCAGTTTAACTAACCATTTAACGTTTGAAAAGCGAAAAAGAGGAAGAGAAAAGGTTTGACCTTGATAATGTCAACAATCAACACTAACACTGAACGTCGATTACAAAAACAGAATTTAAAACGACACAATTATGTTTTTCTTCATATCTTGCGTTGCTACACCAGTGGTATCTGGTAATGAACTGGTAAAGCGACACGCTTATATGAATTGGTAGATCTGGTAACGCGGCTGTATAGCTGCGAGACGTTGCTAATAATAAATTAGTGCTGATGATTGTGGATGTGGTTTTTCTTCTTGAATCGATCTAGCATAAATTAAGTTAAGCTAGTTCATTTAATTGATTATCTTAGTCATCATGAATCTTGAAAAAACATACCAGTTATTTACTCAGTTTCTGGTGCAGTATATCTCATGAGTTACATATATCATTAAAGTTTCTTTCGAAATTTTAATAGATATGCCTTTTTAATACAATCTTTTTTATAGTAAATGCTAATTGAATTAAAAGTTACCTCATTTCTGTTCATCCCAAACAGGTCATCGTTCATTATTTTTACATCTGATGAATCGTACAGTCCATGGAGTTCTTCATTATACAGTCTCCTCCATTCTCCGGTCACCTTGTCCCGTTTCGGCCCGTATATCTTTCTCCTTATTTTCAAACACACGTAATTTATGTTCATCTGCTAGGTTCCTAATCCAACTTTCGCAACCGTAAAGTATTACAGGCAGAATAACCGTTTTATATATTTTCAATTTTAACTTTCTTGATATTAATTGCTAGGTTAGAAGTTTCTGGACGGAATAGAATCATGCGTTCTCCGATACTAAGCGACTTTTTTTATTTCTTCCGTGACTTCATTTTGCTACCAAGTATTTAAATTGTTTACTTTCTCTGTGACCTCATCCCTAATTCTCATGTTTTTATTTCCTCCATTCCTTGTCTTTCGGCTTGTTATCATGTATTTTGTTTTATATATGTTTATCTGTAGACCTATCTCATCGCACGCTTCTACTAAGACATCGGTGTTCCTTTGTAGTGCATCTATATCGTCCCCTATTAAATCTACATCATCCGCGTATACGAACAGTTGATTCAAACCATTCAATGATAGTCCCTTTTTGTCACCTTTAATTATTAAAATCGCATATCCTAACGCAAAGTTAAAAAATAGTGGTGACAAGGCATCAACTTGTTTCGATCCGTTGCAAATCTTGAAACTATCTGACATATTACCTATCCGTACTCTGTTTATGGGGTCGCTGAGACACATCTTCATTAGTTGAACCAGTTTTTTTGGAATTCCAAATCGTATCAGGATACTGTATAGCTTTCCCCTTTTGATAGAATCATATGCTTTCTTAAAATCAATGAATAGCTGATGAACCGTCCCATTGTATTCCAATTTCTTCTCCAAAATTTTTTGCAAAGCAAACGTAGCTGTACTTGGTAAACAAAATGATAGGAACATAATTTATTTAAATTTCCTCTGTGGAATAATATGATTACTGTATTTTCTTCTTATTTCTAGGTATCTTCAAAATTGTAAAAAAAATATATATTTTGAAACAAAATTTTTAATGAAATATATATTTTTTTGTTCCACCTTCTTATATATTCTGAGATATTTACTTGTTATTTAACTGAACCAGTAGACTTTTGTGGTTAGATAACATAATAGTGCCGATGGAGATGCAGTAATTTGTCTACTGATAAATAAAAGTTAATATTTGTTGCGGCTGTGTATGTTTGGATTTCTTCCTTTCTTCAAACATTTAAAGGTTCTAAATACGATGAAAACATTTTTCATATCATAAAATGGGGGTGGATTTGTGACACATTTTAAACATTTATTTCTACTGACAATTAATATTTCGAGTGTTCTCACATGATACCAGAGTTCTAAATGTGTAACATTTGATTATGGAAATTTTAATTTAAAACATCTTTAAGATGCTCAGTATTTTATCTAACATTGAAACCGTTTTCTAATAGAGAAGGAGTTTTTTTTGCCACAGTTTTAATGCATGAATACAAGTTTCTAAAAGTTAATGGTACTAATTCCCCTATATTCAGAACTTACTATTTTGAGGGAAAGAAAGAAATTAAGAATGCAGTGTAACGAGAATGATTTCTTTATCTTCAGAATGTACATAACTTTCTGCTCTAAAATTTGTTCCATAAATTTATAGTTGTGGAATTTCGTAGCGACCCAGAAATTTTAAAATTGGTTACTTCTAGATTTTAAATAGGAACCTTACTTTCCTTAATTACTTGAGCGAGATTGTAATAAAGTTTGTAGTGATGTTCCACTTTCTACTCTTCTGAAAATTTCATAGTTTGTGATTGAAATCCCTGCGAATAACAGTGGTGAGTTCCCTTACCCCAGTAGGAAAGTATCACTGTAACTTTTCAAGAAAAATGCTCTGACTGCTTTCATAGAGAATCTTAATTTCAACTGATTCTTGTGTACCTTTAGTAACATTTAGTTGTTGTTTTTTCTGTGAGGTCGAGATAACTGGAAACATTAGTCGCTAAGCAGCTGATAATTCACGATTAGGACATACATTGTATAAGAAAACCTTTTGTGCTTCCTACCCCAACACTTCGCTACATTGCTCATCCCATATACGTATATTTGTTATGCAGGAATGTGGCTGATTAGAAGCGAAATTTTGCAGTATTATATTCCAAAGTAATAATACATAAGAATGTGTTTACTTTCCGCACCATGATGCTTCTTGTTTCAGCTCCACAAATGAAGCAAATGTCCGTGCTACGTGAAGAAACAGTTCTACGCATCATAACATACTAATCAAGTAGCTGGTAAACGTAAATGAAAATACAATCCTGAATTACAGTGCTCGATAACACCACTCATGAGTTGCACTTAGCCACAGTACGTGACGAGTGATTCCTTCAATAATAAGAATATGCATTTATGGTCTCCAAAATATGACTAGTCCAAAGTCACCCCCAGCACGTTATGATAATTGTAATCTGCTGAAATAGCGTCAAAAAATTTCAAATGAAATCCTAGGTTTTCTGTAGCTCCAAACTTTTTATTTCCTGGCAGACATTGATGTCAAAATCAACCTGCGCTTCCAGAGCAATTCGAGATGTTGATAATTCAATTTGCTGTAATTCTCTTTCGAAATTCCACAAAATGCTAACCAAACCCTCTTCCAAAATGTTCGTAGATTTGTTAAGAGGCAAGTGTTAGTTTACAAAATATTCCATAATCTAAAAAGAAGCTGGCAAGGGATAATTTGAAATAAGGACAGACCTGAGAAAATACAAAAGAAGAATGACAAAGAACAGAAATAGAGGAAATATAAGAATCGAAAGATCAAGAGAAGAAGAGTGTACGGCTTCAAGTATTTAAGATTAATAAGATGTAAAAATCAAGATGCAACTACGAGAACAATGATGTTGTAAACAAGGAACGAAGAAACACAGTTTTTACTCGATGAGAAAATAATTGAGAAATAAAATGAGTTAATGTTTTGTATAAAATTAGAACGTTATTTTTTACGAATGAGATAAATTTGGAAGCCTTAACCTGGTTGAGAACATAAAAATGAACTGAACACAAAAGTATCGTGGCCAGATGACTTGACTATTGCAATGCATGTCACTTGAAAGTGAAGAATTAACACTTAGAAGAAACCACAGTGAGAATATAAAGATACAAGAATATGGTTACATAAGTAACGTCATAGAATTTCCCTATCCAATTATACATGGAAGTAGAATTCATACGTACGAGCCCCTTTTGGCAATGTGAACCAGTTCCTATTGCATCTAGTTCTATTCAGTGATTTCTGGAGCTGTGTATTATCCCGGGAATATGGAATCCAGTTCTATTCGTGAGCTTTTTACAGTTTGAGCCACGTTCCGTAGTAAACCAGTGGGAAACAAAATGATTCTTCCTTCAAATTGCTGAAAGCATTGAGCAGAATATGTTTTTAGTGCAGAGCTGATTTTCAGTGAGAATGTGAACACACGCAAAAATCTGGTTCCTGGTTGCCCAGATGAACGACTGAATGTGAAGATCGGTATATCTAAAGTATGACTGTGGCAGATCGAATGGCCATAGCGACACGTATCAAAACCCTTGTCACACCGCAGTCATCACTTCACGGAATTCACATCGTATCTTGCAAGAATGGCTATATGCACGAGTTTCTTTGGTACGACTGTTACTCATTGTTCTCCGCTGTGCACACTTGCATTGAAGCTAAGAACAGGTTGGTTGAGGGAAGAATGAAGATCTGTGATATTCACTATTCATGAAATTGTTTTTGTATGGGTTGATGATGATCGTTGAATGAGCAGAGACTCGAAAAAAAAGCATTTACTATTAAGCCGAGAGAGACAAAATTAGCTTTGGGTTTTGGAGGGTGAAAGTTTATCCTCATGTATTACCAGTTCGACATAGAGAATCTATTATACCAATAAAACTATGTACATTCAACTGGAGCTATTGTGATTCAGCATGCTCTTCTGTCAAGCTCAGTCTTCCTGATAAAGATGTCTAAGACTGGATACAAAATGTTGACTGATTTAGACGAACACGAAATCTTTAGGTGCTGAAACTATCTTAAAAGCTTCTTAGCAATTGGTCTCTTTCTCAAAACTTAGTAGCCAAAATGCGACACCTCAAAGGGCTGATACCGAAATTATTAATTCTAATTCGATAGAGCGATGGAAGGTTTCGCCATCACCAGTGAGAAGGTGGTGCAAGTTAGAATCCAACTCACCTCGGCTATCCCGACAGATGTATTCCTGTTTTTTCTCAGCCATAGAAAGCGAATTGCCATTATGATACCTTGAGTCAGGGATTTCTCTATTTCCTTTTCCTTCTGAAACAAAGTTGCAAGTTAAGGCGTGAACTGTCTTCAATATATTGTGCAGAAATACCCATGAATAAACAAAGGATTCAACTTTTCATATATATTTATTTAGAGGTGTAAAAAAATGACATACAGTTACTGGAAATAGTGAAAATAGTATTTCAAACTTATATTTGAAACCGGCTAGGTATACAGTTTACTGCCAAATCAAAGATATATATTGTTGTCCTTGCAACCTCAAATAATAAAGTGAGACCGGAGTAGCTTATGCGAAACAAAATGTGACATTATTATTATCTTGAGTAGAACTTAGTAATTCTTTCTGTGAGCAACACATTTAAAAAGGACATTTTTCGGTGGTGGGAGCGTTATAAAGAACTCAACCAACCAACCGCGAACTGAGTATTGATTTTTGTTACTCTTGCTCCAAATGACCGGTCTTCTCTATATGTAACAAAAAGATAAATTTGTCGTGGAACGGTCGTTACTCTCTACAGAAGAAAAACTCAAGTTGATTTACCTTCTTCATCTTCTCTTTCTCTCTCACACACACGAACACAAGAGAATGTTAGTCATGTAAGTTGTATGTGAATCTTCTTCAAAAGAAAACAGTCAATTTGACCACAGGGACTATTATGTAAATGGGAAATACAATATAGGGACTCATCAAACGAAAGGCTTTAGATAGGCTTGACAACTCCAAACTAAAAGCTGGATAAGAATAATACCGAACTAAGAGAACTGCGTTACGAAATTAGGCACATAATCAGAAATTTCAACCAAACATACTTTTATGTAATAGACACTAATAATGTAAACAAAGTAGACACAAAAATGTGGAGAAAAGCTACCTTAAATACGAAACATTGACTTTAGAATTTAAAAAAAACCACACAAACCATTGTAGTTAAAATTATACGAATATGAAATTTTGGAAATGCGACAAATTATCTAGTTTTAACAATTAGTAAACTTAGTAATTCGTGTTATCGGTTATTGTGGAAATAACATCAGACCTGCGGTAGCGGAAAGTTCGAATGCGGGAGAGTTGCCAATCTGTAAATGGGCAAATGCGGGAGCTTGCGTGAGAAACTAGAAAACATGCTAAAATATCACAACACAGACGTTAAACCTTCAAAGCCACATAATATCTCACGCATTTTTTAAAAGTTTCTCACGCATTTTACTTAACAGTTGACATGTTTGAACAGTAGAACTTTGAAAAACCATTCCAGGAAAGAACACTTTTATGTGTAAAAAAAAAAATAACAGTGAGTATCGAACGTAGCAGAGTCCGGAAACCAGAGCTGGCTTTGATGTCTGTAAAAGACAATACTTTTGCTTTGCTTCCGTTAGTCCGGCCACAAAATCAGTAAGCGTAAATACAAAGGGAAGGTGCTTTTTTTTCTTCTTTTTTTTTGAGAGAGAGACCGACCTTTTTTTTGTTTTCGGCACGAAGATCTTGGAAACCAGTCGTAAGTTCTTCAAAGTAGGAAAAAAGAAATATTTGCTCAGAAGAAAGTTTCCTTTCCAATAATTTACTACGTTTTGTGCGAACGCCTTTATCCGGACTCAAAGAAAAATATTTCTCTTCTCCGTCGATTCTTTCGCTACTTTTTCTATCTCTTCCTTCTCTCTCTCCCTCACTTACTTTTCCAAAAATATTTTTTCCTACATCTGTTTTCACCGTCTTTCTTTGTTGGTGTTTCAGATGACAATCCTTTTAGATATAATTTTTGTGTATCCAGCCGTTGACTTTCCCTGAAGGGTCAGTGTTCAGTCTAAAAGGCAACGTTTCAAGTACGTATTTATGTATGTGGGTGTGTGTTTGTGCGTATTTTCGTACATGCAAGAATGGAGACACTATTCTCGAAGAACGCTTGATAAATCCGGATTTATTGATTCACAAAACATTCTGCTCCGTATTCGTAAAACTTTGGTAAACTTTATTTTTATATGGACCAGTCTAGTAACTTCAGACTTCGGCCCGTCAGCACCGTATCCGTGGTTGCGTTTTAAGAATAGCTCTTCACTTTACCTTCAGAAATGGGAAGAAAATATGCGTAAGAAACTAATTGCAGAAATAGTTTTTCAACATTTGAAAAAATATTTTTTCTGGAATTTGTTTTTCTGTTAAAATGTATTGCCCAGAGCAAAAATTACAAGTTCTTTGATACGAATATTTACGTGATTTAAACTACTTTGTTTCTCATTCTCTGCATGTGTTTGAAATGAGTTCCTCACAATAAGCATATTCCAGGATTATTGACCTTTAATTCCTATTATTCCGGAAGTATTCCTTCGTAATTAGAAGTATGCCGGGACTTTTCCCAGGATTAGAATGCTTGGTATCATGAAGAAAAAATACAGGGAATATTTCTAATATATTCCCATAGAACAAAAATAACCATGAACATTAGAGAAAGGTGAACGTTGCACTGCGTATTTTAGCGCTATACGGATAAAAAATATAGTTGTAGCAGAAAGTTAAAATGTAATTGGAAAGTTAACAATATTCTTGAAATCTTCCCAAGGCGAACATTGACATATACTGTATGTATTGAAATTATCCAGGCATGAATAATGCTGGCATATAGTGGGAATATACCTCCCTTTCTATTGTGATGAGCCTATATTTATTGCGTACTCGCTGGGAGTATTTGAATAGTTATTTAACTTTTATTTGATGGCCAAACAAGGGCTGTGGGATATAAAGTCCCTCCCATGTCTAAGGAATAACATCCCTCGGTGTAAAATCAACAAAAACTTATTTCCGGAACGTAACATTCAGTGTTTTTTTTTTTTCATTTATCATACATTTATGGACCAGGTGCTCAGCTATACATAAGCCGTGATATGCTTAAAGGACGGCAAATAAAAGGTTCAAGCTATGAGGGTGCCTATCTATGAGCTAAATTAAAAAGAAAACTAAATGCTTGTTTCCGTAATACCTTTTCCGAGAACATATCATCTTCCTGGACATTGAATGTAGGGGTCAGAACCTATATTGAACTATTGCTGTTTCGAAAATCCCGTGCTGTGTTTATAATATTGTGATGCGAGAACATTGTACACTACATAATACACACACACACACACACACACACACACACGTGACATTTTCCCCCTCATTTTAAACCTCTTTCGGAAGCTACGAGAAATGTTTACAGAACTACTTTGTATATGTCAATTTTTGTCGTTAATTTCAACTACTTAAATGCTTTAATCAATCATAATAGGATGGTATACAATGATATTCGGAAAAAAGAGAAAAACACAAATATTCGAAATGAGTGTGTAAGCAAATAAGTGATAAGAATAAGCTGATGTGCTGGATCGTTAGATAACAAGATTGCTGGCGTGGTTATTAGCTTCATTAGCTAGATGCACTTTCTACACTGAGAATCATGAGTTCGCTTTCCACCCACGCCAATATAATTTTCTTTCCAAATCGTACAACATTCCATTTGATTACATGCACTTGGGGGAAATAATATACATCAATCTCATTTATATAACTCCAACTTACCCTAGAAAGTAGAAGGAATGCAGCTAGCATAGCTCGTATTTTGCAACCATTATTCTGCTACTAAGAAATTGCTCCATTCAATTCGGCCTGGTAAAAGTTTACTTAAAGAAATGCAATTCTAAAATAGTATAATTTACCTAAAATCAAGAAACTGATATTTCTAAGGTGAGAACAGTGTGGATTTAGATCGAGCGAAAACAAGAAAGCTTCGTTAATTTCTCCTGTACACCTGGTATGTTCCGTCTGTTAGCTACCTTAAAATATTGGCCCTTTACATTTTGATTCCTCTATCTGTAATGGAGGCTAGCTAGCGCCTAAACGAAAACAGACACAGAGAAACTGACTTCAAATTTGGGTTCAGCTATCTCGATTTATCCAGTCGTTTCTAATTTGGTGTTTAAAATCGGCAGGCCTTTTTCATGTGGTTATCCTTCTGCATGCTAAGAATTCATAGAAGTGATTCAATTACAGATAGAGTCACTGACCTCAAGTTTGACTTAGCGAATATGACCTTGCTCCTTTTTAAACATTTTGATGACTATTAAAAATATTGATATAATTATTAGACTAAACCTTGAAATTGTTATATTTTCTGAGCTCTTATTAAAGGAATGGTAATCGTTGTCAGATTTCTGTTAATACAACTTCCTTCGCATTTGACAGAAATCCATATGCCCATGCAATACGAACGTAGATGACGGAGCTTTGTGAGAAAAGAATATCACACTTCCGGATTCGAACTCGCGTCGCCAGCTTTATGGACAAAACCGGAGGGAAAGTAACGTGACGCAGTGGGCATGGCCACGAGGGACATCAGGTAGACAGGCTTCAAGCTTGACTCTTACTGAAATAAAAGCAAAGTAAAAGTTGTATAAAACTGATTTTGTTTCGGTTACAGTGTTTCGTGCATCTATGAGATAATTTCCCATGGACTACCATTTTGTTAGATGCTATACATATGAAAACCATGTTGTATAATTCGTTAAAAGTTTCGAAAACAGTATTTAACGTCCCAAATGCGAATAAACAAAACTTCGTTGCTACTGATTACGGACGTAGCAACATCGCTGTATTATAATTTATTTTATGGCCAATAATCACAGAAGAATAGTTCTCATTACTTTTATTAACATATTTTTCACTACTTTACGACTAGAAACATTATTTTCTTCACAAAGATTAGTACTCTAACACTGCACTAATAAACTCATCGTATTAAAATCCGCGCAGTAGTCACTCATGCTATTGCGAGGTTGCCACATAGCTCAATTTCTGAACTTAAACTTTTAAAGAGGTGCTAAAGAGTGCGGTCAGATTATAATTGACTGAATGTATCTTTTTCAACTCTCTCATTTCATTTAAATTATTATCCAGAACCTATTATGAGCTACTTGTGGGTATCTCACACATGCAAGTTTAATAAGGACAGGAAATAAACTGTTTGTAGCTGTTTATACAAACCTTATATTTGTCTCATATCGTCACTAGTTCAGAAACTTCTGTATATTTAGCAGGATTCTACATAATTTTATAAATTAATCCACCGAGCAATATTTGTGTAGCCAATTGTGTGGCTTTCGCTTGTTAAACCGCAGAACATGTGCTCTGTTCTGGTGCCAGAAACTACTTAAGCAGAGACCCAACCGTAACATTTGTTTGTTCATTAAGTAACATGCACACTTATGACATTCATACGTTTGTAAAGGAGTTGAAATTAAAATAGACTCACTGTCAGCGCGAACATAATCAACTTGGGAATCACGAAAAGTTGTTGATTAAATGTTTCGCTCACAATATGTAAGTAAGAAATGAAGTATCTCAAGAAACGTAAGTGGTGTCTCTTTACTTAACCTTTACTTAATGGATTATGAATAATGAAAATGGTGGTTTTAGATTTCACGTTAAATGCACATTTTTATTGTACTTTTGTATCTAACATACGTTTCTGTATGTTGGCTGCCCAATTATTGATATTATGCTCCTTTGTGTTGCAATTTTTCATGTTGTGTACCATATAGCGTGAAATATTCCTTTTGAAAGAGAAAACAAAGAGCATATTTTCTGAAGGGTAATAAGGGATTCACACAGGAACGGATATAAATATGGAGTTTCACTTATCTCATGACCGAGCGCAATGTTATAGAGGAGATGGGAATGGAAGAGGGAAAAAGCTTTATTTTTTATTTTTGCCTTTGTTGTTCCTGCTTGTTCGTATCGAAATTCATAACATACGGTACAAAAATTCCAATGAAATATATTTTTTTTTATCTGAAGACAAAAAGAAAATAGATATATGTGAGTTACTGGGTTTACATGCTATTTCAACTGGAAGTAACATAAAAATAAAGAGCAAAAATGGTAACAAAATGTTTGATATTTTTAATAAAGTCTAAGCAGGGTTATAAATAATGGAAGAGTATTTATTTTCTGTCATTTCAACTTAAAATTCATGGTTCTATACGGATGAAGGTTGGGAATCAAGCAGGCGTAGCAGTTAGGAGAGTGTTGGCTTTGTATACTTTGGTAAACTATATTTTATATGGGCCAGTCTAGTAACTTTCGACATCGGCCCTTTACACCTAGTTAAAATCCACAAAGACCCATGCCTCTTCCGGGACTCGACCCCGGGATCTTCGAATCGTTGGCCTAACGCCTTAGACCGCACAGCTACCCTCTCGGCGCTTTGGCTTTGTATTCGGGAGGTTTTGTGTTCGATCCTAGCAACCTGCAGTCCTGGCTGAGGTTTTTTTTTGTCATACCAAAATAACGAGATGATACCTTCGAAACTAACCCAGGTAGACTTCCTTCTCACATCCTTTCCTAATCCCTATCCCGGTCTGAGCCACAGTTATCAAAAAATGAAATTCAAATTCGTGAAGGTTTGAGATAAGGAAAAGTAGTTTCGTCAGAGAAGGAAACACTTTGTTCCTATTTCTTCGTTATGGCACACACATGTATGGCATTTAATTCAGCAACATAACATTACATCCACGTGAACCAACATGAAATTTCCAAAGAGAAAAACTTTTCATTAGAACTTTACATCATTGACTGCCAAACGAAGCTTCAAGGAAAATTTATATAGCTCATATATTTATTTCAATGACTCGTTTATTACCAAGAATTCGGAGAACAAAATGGGTGTACTCCATTAGAAAGAAAATGCATTTTAAACATGTATATGAAGAAGCGGGTCACGGTGAGTCAATGGTAGAGCGCTCACCTCCGGTGCTTCAGGTCGTCAGTTCGATCCCTGCTGATGCTATGTGAGCTTTGTGTTGAAAAAATACCTTGTGCGTGGGTTTTCTCAGGGTTCTTCCATTTCCTCCTATTTCTTCATTTCACCAATTCATCCCATCATCATTAATCCGGTCTGAACCAAACTTGCCTAAAGATCTTAAAAATTTAAATTAAAAAAATGTACATGCAGTTTTAATTTATTGTAGTTTGTAAAACAGTGACACACGGAAATTAGTGTAAATAAATTCGAATTCAAAATTTTAAATTGATAATTAGGATAAATTTCGATTTTCTTCTGTTTAGTTCTGAAACATTTTCATGGAACAAAGATTTTATTTTACCTACCTTTTCTTATCTACAGTGACCAGTAGTAAGTTTACCTCTGGTAAATATATGAGAAAATTGAAAAAAAATATGGTGTAACCACCTCCTTGTAATTCAGTGTTGAATGATCCTTCAGAAAAATCATGCGCGATGCAAGCCAAAGTAATTCCAAGTAATCGGATTAGTTTTTCACAACATGTAGACGCGCAGCAAATGTATTTTTTTTTATCTTACTCTCCCGAAATCCCTGAAACCCATCCACGGACCTCAGGTTAAGAGGCCCCTGCTCTTAGAGCGTTTTGCCTTAAATGTTGAGTATAAGGTCATACAGATTACAGTTGTTATCAAAGATAAACCTCAAGACAAAGAAATTTTGTACCAGTTTTGCAGCGAATTGCAATAGAAGTTAGATGACTTCGTAAGCCTGAGAATTTTCAGTTATGAAACGACATTCCATAAACGTGATATGGGGAACACGCGTAATTGGAGGATTTGCGGCACGGAAAACACACGTGAAATTCTTAAATATAAACGTAACCTAAATGTTTTCAGTGCCTTTTATTACAAATATGGATATTGTTTCTTCAAAGAACGCACTGCAAGAGGGCAATCTTATCTCAAAATGTTGCAGAATTTGTTGGTACGTTTTTTAAACAATTCTGATATTATTATTATTATTATTATTTTCAATTATAGAAGACCTCTACACACATTTACCACGATGTTGTTTAAACACACAACTACCTAATCGCTGAATCGGTCGTGCTGCAGGAAACAACAAATGTGTGATGAAATTATATCTTAGATCTCGCAATATCATCCAAGCCTCTCAATATTTTCTTATGGGGAAATTTAAAGAACATGGTATTCGCTCGTATCCTTCCAAGTGATCGAACTTAGGCGAAGAATTGAGAAAGTGACGGGAAGAGACATAGAGGACGTATTGGAGCGTGTGTGTGAGGCGTTTTACTATCCTGTGGTCTCTTCCCAGGTCATACATGCTCCCCACAGTCTTTGTAATATGAGTGGTATGAAAAAGCAACTCCATGGACCGCAGTACTCTTCCCAGTTCGACGAGCTCGTACCGTCTGACCACAGTAGAAGTTACCAAGATCTTTAAACTTCTCCATTGATTACATTAATTACCGATAGACCAATTGATGCAACGCAAAGTGAGCCACTATCAGTTTGTGATAGAAAACAAAACAAAACACCCTCGGTGTTCCTAATGTAATGGTAATCGAGGTTATTTCACGTGCCAACAGCTTCATCAACTGAGAGTTCATGGGAAATTTTTGAGCTAAGGAAATTAATATCACTGCAAGTTGAGTATTTTAAAACATTACCATCTTTACAATGAAGAGGTACAATTATCGTCAGTTTAAATAACCTACTGGGATACAAAATCTATATTTTATCACCAAATCATATTAATAATAGTCATATATGAAAGGGTCTCGACGCAGGGAACAAGTTATATAAATGTGATACAAACAGCTTTTCATTAGAGAGACCATTTTATCCCTGGTTACTATTAAAAATTAACGACATATGAAACGTTAATGTCA
>JAGDQP010036681.1:0-18948 GCA_022664845.1 Lepisma saccharinum | reverse complement strand
AAAGAGGATTCCAGATCCTTGTGATCGCTGTAAAAAAATAATTTAGATCGAGGGAGGAAATACCGGTAAGGCGACACCTCCAATCTTTTAATTAGATCGTCAGTTCATACTCCGAAGTACCAGCTGGTTCAGATTAGCGACAGATTAAGAAAGAAAAACGCAGATCTTTACTTGGGAAATAATCTCAAACGATGATACGCATAACGACTCATATGTGACTCATACTATGTCTTTACTCACTTCGAAGTCTACAGGGTGGCAAAAGACCATGTCTTACCTTTACCTTAGTAGGGCCCACACCTGTAGTCTGGAATCGCAATTCCTGAAATAAAGACGAACGAACACAACGAATGACGGTCGCAACTCAATCCAAACGTAGTGTCATAATGCATAACGCAAAAAATATATATATTCACACAAATCACATGCTGGAGTCACTTCATATGTCAATGCAGAAATAACCAGAAATTCAATATATAGTTCCTTTCCCAAGTCATCACTTCTCAGCTGGCGAAATAATCCTACCACTGGTCCACGGATTTATGAACCGATCTAATCTAATTAAAATAACATCACTTAAAACGATAGGTTTACCGAAACACAGAAATAATGAGTATCAATTGCTGTCAACTTCACGCAACGATTTGTAGCTAATTTCCAATAGATATCAAGTTAAATATTAAATAACTCACTGCACATTATAAATATTACTAAACACTGTAAGAGGATTATCAACTAATGCCTTAGATCGTACCTGGTTAACTGAGAGGTTTCTACACTACGTTCACTGAACATAAACTCAAGATTGTTTTCGAAGAAATATAACAAATTCAGAATTTCAATTTATTGCTCTGAATGTACATATTTCAGGCTTTCGGCTATGATAATTTTATCAGAATCTGAACAGAATTACAGTTGAGTTGTAAAAACAAACAAATTTGAATCGCTGGTATACATTGAATTAAGCAGAACTGAAAGTTACGTAGTCACACATAAATGTCCATAATTTCTCTAATCTTTAACAAATTCCGTTGATTTTTTCACAAATTATTCCCGAAATATTGTTGTATAATTTAGAACAGTTTTATCACAGTATTACTTACACAAAAGAAGTTCTAATCCAAAATGCATGGTAATGAAAGAATCACTTTAACCTTAATAATTGTGTGACGTCATTACAGATGATTACTACGTTACACAAAAGACGTTCTGAATAAATCTTAAAAATGCAAAATATTGTTATAAAATATGACTTCTTCATCAGAGAATAGTGGCTGGAGTTGAAACCAAAATTATCGAACCATGTCGAATAAATTAAAATTTACTATTAACATCAAAACGGTACGCAAAAATAGTCGAATAGACATGTTGCTAATTTGATCAAGTAAGGAAAATATGCGGTAGCTGTCAAACATGGCTAACCGGGAATTTCGAATAGATTTGGAAAACTGGAGACCAGAAATTGGCATATGACTATTGAAATCTAACGAACCTATCTTTGTAATGTAAGAATTCGGTTAATAGCGGCCCCATACTGAAATTTAGAACACATTGTACATATTGATAAATAATCTCAAAACAAAAATAATAATTAATTTTTAATGAGTTGGGAATTCCGAAATAATGATGTAGCTGAATAGTTCTGGTAGCACTTGTATCGGTTTAATTCTTCTTAATTCGAATGATATATTCTCCGGTATAAACGAAAACAGTCTAAATCGAAAATTATGCTAAATTTAGTATTTATATCTACCTCTCGTAGACAGGGCTTAGGAAGTACAGGTGACGGAAAGCCCATGCATCCACTCGTCTCGTTTTAAAAATGGAACTGAACTAACATGGCGTGGGAGAGCAGTTCTCCCAGCAAAACGGAGAAGAAGGCTGATTCACACCAATCAGCAAAAAACAAGTCACGAAGCATTGACTAGGGCCAATCAAAAACAAGCGTTAGATCCAAGTCATTGCTGCGTGACTAACGAAAACCTGGATGGATAACGATAAAAAATCCAAAGAAAAATCCAAACGGAACACGCTCAAAGAGTCTAAAACCAACCAAAGAGAATGAGCTAAAGAGAACACACAGAAAGAAAACAGAACAGAGACTAAGAAAATACAAGGGGATAAAATAAAAATAAAAATGGAACAGCAACTAGGCTGTTACATTAGCACATCGCGTTCTACGGCTTTTCAAAGCGCGCCGGGTGTCCCATCGCGTGGGGCGGCAAGCGGAAACGGCGGTATCCTTTGTTGCGCCTTCGAACGGCAATAGTACAACATGGCTGCTAAATGTTGGGCAATGGCTTACATTACAAAAAAATGCTATATCTCCCTTACCATTGCTGGGATCTCAATAAATGTGTCGCGATATCTGAGTAATATCCCAAATAACATACAATAAAAATATCACCTTTGTACTTCACACCAAATTCGACAGAAAGGAAAAAGGGCAAAACCTGCCCCTATACTACTGGCTTAAATAGATCTGATTGTCTATTCTTATCAGTTTTTCCAAACTTCTTCTAGAATAATGTAAACTAATTAGGACGCAGCCCTGACCGCCTGCAATCTCCATGGATTGTGAGAAGAACTTCGACCTCATATTTGATGATCTCAAAGAAGTTATTTTCCTGGGGTTTTATTTAAGGCGGCCAGCTCCTTCCCCAGGTACCCACAATGCACTTCCAATTGCTAACATCCAGAGACAATTATTTGTGGAGCTTTTGCCGGGCTTTTATACATGTCTCTGGGAAATCTATTTTATTATTGCCATGCTAAATGCATGTGGAATTTCTTGAAAGACCTGAATGTCTTAAATATGTATATACCACATGATTTTATAAACCCTTAAGTTACATTTACCAATATATGAATGCATCTCGCATGTTTTCGTAAATTATATATTTATAAAGTTTACGTTAAATGTGTTTAATTAAAAGCTCAGAGTATATTAAATTTTTAAACTATGAAGCGAATTCATTCTGACCATCATTAAAGTATCAAATATGGCAACTTTGTTACGTTTCTTTATTAAAAGCCTACTTTGTACATCCGCTTCCCTTTATCACTTTATCGACAACGCATTACCATTAATTTATGATGATCTCAGCAAAAATAGTGGTAGGCTACGCTCCTAAACAAATCTGTAACAAAAAAATGTATTCCCCTTCTGTCAGTTATATTCTGGTAATACAATAACGCTGACATATTATTAAATTGATCCAAAGTTATTTGACAATTTGTGTTACGGATGTACGAAAATTTATCGTAAGTAAGTTTGTTTTATTCCAAAAATAAGGACCGGAAACTTTTGTTAAAGAGAACTCCAATGCACTCTGTTTGATTTGCCATAACAGAGACCCAATCTAGGTCTACTTCACTAGAAAGCGAGATTATTAAGGTAAGACATGAATTTGTTTTACTTATCTTGCAAGGTCTTGTGAAGAATACATCATAAATCTCCATTCCATCCAAAGGAAACAGAGCAAATAGCTGAACAACAACTGTGACAAATAGTAGAGTTATAACTCCAGAGATCAGTGATTGGTCAGTGCAGAGTTATTATGGTGGCAATTGCATGAAAATAATAGAAGAGTTTCAGTCATAATTTTTAAGTTTAAAAGTACGTCTAATTTACTTTCAGAGTTCTACTCACATCCTTTAACTATACTTATAATATTGGTTCTAATAAATATGTTAAGAGTACCACGTAGAACAGGATGACATACAAAACTAGCCACATTCTTCTTCAAGGAAAGTTCTTGGTAAAATGTAGTACAGCTACATGTATTGACGACATAAATTCATTAATAATAAGAACATACCACAATTATTAACGTCATGGTATTAATTCGCTCCTACCCGAAGACAGAACTTTATTCCGTAGATTTGTGGAGGAAATGAGCCCAAGGTAAAGATAAACTGACGGAACAACTTCCAAGGATAGAAGATGAGATCGTAAGAACTGGTCCTACAGTTTAAAATGGATTCCGAATCACTATGTTTAATGTTTTCACAATAAATATCAAACCATAATTCCCTTATTACAAAATGACAAGTCAAAATTCCCTACCGTGTGTTGGTCTCAGATCAGTAGGGTACCGCCCAATCACTTCTTATTACCGGCATCCCTGGTTAGTTCACGCGGAACGCCAGTGTGCTGCAGTACTGCGTTTGAGGATTACTGGTCTACAGTAATATCAACAAGCAGTGAAAAGAGTCTCGTTCTATGTACTGACATATGAATTAAACACTTGGAACAACTCGTGTGTGTGTGTATGTGCGAGAAAGTGTGCCATATTGTGTGTGAAGTCGTTGCTAAATGTGGGAAGTATTTAAAAGCATAAGCTCTAGAAACGCAATTGAAGTATTAAGCTTAAGAAATGAGATAATTATTTTGAATAACATCCGATCTTCAACAGCATTTCAGTAAGATAATTTCACAACTATTTGAAATTGGAAGAACAAATTGAACATTTACAAAATTTCTATTTAATGACAGCTTGCCTTAGGCACACATACTGATTAATGAGGCATGTATCAAATAAAAGTAGTTCATTTTTGGAAGAAAACGTATGTACATATATTATAGTTTAGAAAATCCTTTTTATTGAAAAATACACAAAAATATCAGTGTATGTAAATTAATTTTCCAAAGGTGGTAAAGTTAGCTAACAAAACAGGAGAACTGCGAATACATTTTGCTTAAGATCCGAAATGAAACCTTCGACGAACATCACCACTGCCTTACTTTCAATTCATGCATTACTTGTAAAGTGTAATTTAACTGAAACTTATCATTTTTATTGTCACTTCCCAGCCCGTAATAAGATGTAATGAATATGCCAAAAATAAAACAATGGATGAAGGACTTATTCAATATTTCGATTATAAATAGGTGATGAAATTTTAAGATTAGAACTCCAATTATCCGTTTCCAAACAGTTAACATAATAGGTTTTCTTGTGGTACATCACAGTGGTTAGTTTACAATCAATGAGAAGAAAGAATATGTTGGTGACCAATAAAAATACAAAATGTTAGATCTTTTTAAGAAAATGATATAGATATATCAAATTCAACCATAAAGCATAACAGTGATTCCTTTAATTTGATCATAAGTTTAGTTTGAATACATGTTTGGCAGTAAATGATGATTTGAAATAAAAATGTCTCAAAATCTAAACAACTAAGCCTCTCAGAATCAAAGGGATGCTAAAGGTATTGATTTTAAAATAATTTAGTCATCATTTTCCCATAACAACACGAAATAAGGCTATGTGTCTGGGTACAAATTTGCAATATATATTTGGTGTCGTTTATAAAAGATGACCATTCTTAATGATTGAATGTAAAGTAATCCTTTTATTTTCAGCCCTCATCGTATTTAATTGTATTATTTCCTTGCACCAACATATCAACTTGTTTCTTTCATCAGTCCAGTGCGCACTAACGTAACACAAAAATCTTTAATTGCCTGAATTGGATCCAGAAATAACATGCTAAAGAAAATGCATCCTTTCTGGGACGGACACACGCCGTGAAAGGTGCATTATAAATGTGGAGGTAATACACCTTATACACTCAACTTACAGTACGAACTGAGGTGGTATGGTCACTCAGACATTCGACCGCCTTTACTTTCCAAGCTGTCCAGGAGTACCAGGAACACTCTAGTACTCAATTTGATAAGAGGCTGAGTGCATCTCAGAACATAAGGTAAGGGAATGCTGAAGAAAAGTCTCCAGCGCCATATCAGAATTTGAACCCGGCATCACAGGATTCGTAGTCAGACGCGCATCCACCTGCTGCGGCTCACAGTAAAATTTGAGTACCACAAAAGAATATTTTTTAACATGATCACTGGAAAACGGAGAGAATTACAAGAGTGTAAACAACAGGAGAGGACAGGGTAACAAGATAAGAAACGATAAGTAGTAACTTTGAGGTAAAAAAAAGCCATTTTTTTGGCGACAGACATTTTAATATGATATTCTGCCGATGATACTGTACGGTTACGAATGTCGGAGTACAACAATAGCATGTGAACATAACTTACATGTGAATTAAAATAAGACGTTGAGAAAGATATACGGTCAGAAACGGGAAGAGATGACTCGTGAATGGAGGAAACTTTAAGATGAAGAACTTCATAGACTTTACTACTCACCCAATATTGCAAGAATAATTAAATCGCGACGACTGAGGTGGGCAAACCACGCAGCTCGGATGGGGTAAAACGAATATTATATTCAATTTTAGTTGGTACGTCGGAGGGAAGACCATTGGGAAGACCAAGACTACGTTGGGAAAATAAGTAGATATTTTTGATGAAAACTGGCTTCGTCTTGCTCAGGATATAATACTACGCAGAACGTTTGTTACTGCGGCAATGATCTTGCGAGTTCCGTAAGCCATAGAGTAAGAAAATAAGTAACCTAAAATAATAGGAAGCCAATACGAAACGCTTATTCTACGTACGAATAACTGTTTCATTAAATAATCTAGAATTGTCGTGATCAACTAAATATTAAATTAGCAAAAATAATGATTTATTTACCAAGACATCGGATAGCAGTTTAGTCGTTTTTAATTAAAAATATTACACATTCATGCAATAAATCTTCTTTTATCAAATCTACTAACTCAACGTCACAATCATATGTAAAGAATAATTTTAAAACGAAAACGTTTGAAATAAAAACCAACAGATAACTCGAATTTTCTGCTTTTAAACTACACACGAGTAAATACATACCTTACGATGTACTAAGACTTTTAAACTGCTTTAATGTAAAGGTTTTGGAAATACAAACTACTGCAATACTACAAGTAAAATCATATCTCTCTTGCCACTTCACTCTGAAAGTAACATATCGTTTAGAAAGATTTATACCAGTGGCTATATATATTCTTTAATTGTTATGGTTTTCTTGTTCTTTTCTACTTGAATCCATGTAAACTTGTTTTTATTTTTTGAGAGACACTTTATGGGGCAGTTAATGCTAGTGTCTTATAGCGCAGTGTCTTGCATATTCCCTGTACATAGAAATAAATACAATGTTTCCAATTAACAAGTAAAATAACCAAATGTTCGATTCTCAATATTAGGTGCAGAACCCACTTTTCATTTTAAGATATGAAATAACTTCCAGTGCATCCTCATAAAGATTCAAACTTTACTATAATAAAATATTACAACAGTCCAACTGAAAGTTTAATAGCAGAAAAGATAAGCAAAATTTCTCAGCTAATTCCACTGCCAGTTGGAAATCAAAGTCTGAATATTTTAATCTTTAAATAATGAACTAGAATTATTTTCAGAACCAAAATGTAAAATTTGAATGGAGGTTCTCCATGTAATGTTGGAAACCAAACATCTGATTGTTTTTATTTGGTAGCAGGAAACATTTTATTTATTTCTGTGTATAGGGAATGATCAAGGCACTAATCATAATGTGCTATAAAGTGCTACAGTATTATTGTGTATGCTCAGTGTCTTATAAAGTCCTTATTATTACGAGTGAAGATCATTCAGTCCTTGAGTTTACTTCTGTAACTTAATACCCCTAACGCCCATCTTCCTCAGTTCAGTTACACACTCGGATGAAATACCCCTGCATGACTTAAAATCAACTGTGCTGAAGAACATGTGAATTTAATGAAGTTCCTGACTTCGCAGACTGCATAAATAGTCACACAATAATAAACTTATTAATTACATAAAATTAAAATTTAAGATTGTTTAGTTGTGTAAAATTTACATATATTATTATTCATAATCGTAAATGAATAGAAAGCAGAAAATGTATTTTCCTTCTGACTTCTGCTGCCAACGAACTATTACAAATCTCAAACGAGTGGAATCGAGTATAAAGGAAATTTATTCAATTTCTTCCTATAATTATTAACGGGTTAACAGTTGCTGGTACGATAAACAAGAGTAGTTCAGGAATGATCTGTTTTGGAGGTACTGAAACTGCCAATTGTTAGTAGCCTTCTCTTTATACCATCTTTCTAAATTAGATGAAATATATTTTATATTGTTCTACGAACAGAGTTAATTAGGAAAATGTTTTAATAGATACGAAACCCATCAGTTTAAGAAAGACCATCAACGTCGAAGAATATCAAAGCTTGAGAAAATATTGTGGGTAATACAAAATATTAGCTGGTTAAAATGTATTTGATGTTATGATATTATATTGATTATATATAAACCTCAGTATACTAATTTTCCAATCATAATTTAGAAACAGGTTTGACTTTAAAGAAATACATGTTTGATTGGTGTTCAAGCGAATACAAAAATAATTGTAGGCTAATTCAAGAAGAATTTCAGTTATTTTGCTTTTAAAATAGATTTAAACAGTTGAAGCTTCGAAACCGCTTCTGCTTAATTTTCTCAGTTCGCCTGACAATTGCGTGGCGTTATTATTGCATTAACCTTATCGGCACAAACAAGATATCTACACTGACCAGAGCAAACGTTTTAACCATTTTTATCTTTTGAAGATTTATGAGTTGTACTTTTTGATTCCTGTATCCAACTCTAACCTTGAAAGAGTTTTCTCTTTAATTGGTGCTCAATGATAAGAGAAAGCTATTAATGAAGTCAGAACAAGGAGTCAAGATCACTAAGTACTATATGAAATATCTCCGTTGCTTTGATATTAATATCAAAACCAGACTTGCTCAGAAAAAAAAACTTCGTGCCAAAAGTATGGATACACATATGAATAGCCACTAGCAAACTTAATGCCTAGAATTAACCTCTTCTTAATGCTTTAAAATTTAACAATACTTAATATTTTGTTTCTGTGTTGGTTACAAAGTGTTTTTCATGTTTTAGTTTGATTAATTTATAAATGATAAACTACAATAAAATACTTTGTACTAATAGTTTGCCTGAATTACAGAACGTTTCGTTTAATCTTCTTGCCACTATTTTCAAAGAGTAGGTTATGTTACGTAAAGTTCCGTTTCTTTATTGTATACGTAACTAATAAATACACTTCTTAATTTAATTAGCCCTCTGGATCGAAATGCAATATAGGGCAGGTAACAGGAAAGGCCTGAATTGGACACGCGTACTCCCATATTCCTAAAGTTTAATTTTCACAAAATGTTTGTTATGGAAATACCAACCAAATGGTAATTACTTTCCACTTTTATTAAATATTGTTACTTGATAGAAATATAAAATATTACTCTTCTCTGTAAAACTGAAATTTAAAACTATGGAATTGTTCTCTTATTCAGTGGTTCTTTATTTTGTCTTTAATCCTGACAGATTGTGCGGTACATATCAGTGAAATAATTGAACTATATTGTTTTGCAGTGACAGAAACCTGGCTCAGTGATTTGGTTGGTGACAGTGAATTACCATTGATAAAACATTTTTCTATTTACATTCATGACCGATTGTCTCGCGAGCAAGAGCAGCGTTTTTGTGTTATTAAAAAATGGCCCAGAATGGTAAGGCTTGACCTCAACCGTGACTGTGAAATTATTTGGATCGAGGTAGTAGAAGGCATAGTTCGTACGATATGCATAGGATGCTTGCATAGATCAAAAATAAAAAGTTCGGATTCTTTATTCGAAAAATATCATGGTTCATTACTGGTTGCTTTAACTCTCCGTGAAGTTATGTTCTTGGTGGATTCTAACTTATGAGTCAAATGGTCAAATAGCAAACACGGCGTCACTAACGGTGGAAATTAGATCTTTTTCATGGACAATTTTATACATGAACTTGGGCTAGAACAATACAACATGAATAACCTACATAAAAACAGTACTTTGGTCTATGCGCTTACCTCAATTCCTCCACATAACATTACCGCGTCCCGCAACATACTCTGTACCTACCATAAATCTCTCGACATAACTTTCAACATAATGTCGTTCAATCAGTGATCGAAGATTGCGTTCCATTTAAGAAAATAAAAAAAAATCCTATCTTGTGTGATCGCGATGTTCGCAGTGTTCTTAAAAGGAAGATAAGGCATTGGAATAATGGTGTGTTTTTCCAAGTAAGCATGTATATAAAACGTTCTTTGACATAAGGAAACACACAGAAACTACCACAATTAAAGCATTTTGAATATGCAGATTCGATAAAAGACGAAACATCTACATATTCTAAAAGGTTTTAGTCACTGTTTAAATTTAGGACGAAGAGCTCTGGTATTCCTTCAATTATGCATAACGAAATGTCCCAAGCTTAGAATGACAAAATGGCCGATCTATTTAATGCTTTCTTTTGTAATACATATTCATGTACAAGTACTCCAGCTTCCTTCTGTCCTATTCCATATGTATCTCTTTACACTCTCTCAAATCTATAAACCACCCCTAAGGAAGATCATACTCTCCTGCTGTCTCTCTCTCTCCATATAGATTTTCAAATTCTGATAATTTTAGCTCAATTTGTTTTGCGCAACACGGCTTCTGCTATTTCGATTCCAATCTCAATTATCTTTAATATATGCTTTACCGAAGGTTTCTTGGAAATTAGTTCATGCAATTCCTATATAGAAGTCCGGATAATGTTTCATCTTAGACATCTATATATCTCCTATCGTCACTATCAATTATATGTGAAAAATAATATAAGACAGACTCTTCAAATTTACCTTTCCTTAGATCAGCCCCGTCCAACGCGGGTTTTTGTCTGGGAGTTTATGCTTCACATAACACGGTACATTTTTGCACAATTCATCAAATGCATTTCAAATAACACAGAGGTAGATGTTAAATATTTTGATATATGAAAGGACTTTGATTCAATCTTGCACACTCATCTGCTGTACAAACTTCAAATAGGTACCATATTCATGGGCCATTCCTTTATGTAATAGCCAGTTATCTACAGGACTGTTGTCAGAATGTGGTACTATCCGGATTGTTATTTGTTCCTCAACCTGTGACTTCTGGAGTAACACAGTTTAGTGTGCTGGGGCCGTTGCCTTTTGTATTTTACATAGCTGATCTTGCTACTGACTTGGTCTGTAACTCCAGTGATTTATTACTAAAAGCAGATAATTGCAAAATATTCAGAGAAATAATTGAATCTAATTACGCTAAATCGCTGCAAACAGATATTGATTGCTTTAGTAAATGTTGTAAAGACTGGTGCTTAAAAGTTAATCCGCTGAAATACAGCGCACTAACGATTAATTAGAACACAAATTTCTTATATGAGTACTATAAACAATCCATCTATTATGGAAGTTGAGAGTTAGCGATATATTGTAATTTTCATTGATCAGGTTACCTTCTCCGATCATTTTAATTCTGTTACAAAACAACTTATGCGTCTGTTGTGCCTTTTGTATAGGTTTAAGGAAGTACGTAATCTGTTCTGCCTTGTCACTTTGTACAAAACACTTATTTCTCCGAAATTAGAGTACTGCTCCCCGACCTGGTCGATGGCCCAGCCCAACTCACCTTTCAAAATTGAACCACTTGCAACATGAGTAAACAGGATCTTTAAAATACTCTAAACATCACCGGAAATCCGGAGAAAAATTGCTGCTCTCAAATTCTTGTATAATGGAAAATTCAGATCTGAATCTCTCTTTCCTGAACTTCATTTTCGCTTTTTTGCTAGACTCTCTCGAAGCAATCGCCCATGTTAACTAGATCGGCCCAGGCTTTATATTATCCAACTATCGCTCTTACATAGGTTACCCAAACTTTAAAATGATGTACCTATTAAGCACGGAAAACTTCGTTTAATTCAGTGGTGATATGCTTTCTATGTTCGTCTATATTTTGGAGAGTTACACCTTCATAGAATTAGATCCCTTTTCAATTATTTGTTTATTACCTTGCACATTTTCAAGGGTTCACGAGCCGTGTATGGCTAAAGAAATGGACATTTCTTCCAGGAATGACGTTTTAGGATTCGAATGATTTCACAGATTAAGAAGTGAGTACCTCTAAATCAACAAATTACCTGATTGTAGTTAAATATTACTTACAGAATTTAAATGTAAATACAACGTATTGAGTGTATTGAGTTAACCAATGCGAATTTGTTATTGTGTTAAGCATTGTATTTCAAAAAAATTAATATTGAGAATAATATTATTTTATGACATATTTCTAAAACTACCTGCAACATAAGACACCAAAATATTTGTTGTGGTTTTAATGAAATGGTGTTTCACTTATTAATCTTAGTAAAATCTCTTTGCCACAAACATGTCTTGCACACAATGTGCATATTCTCATTCGCTTCGTACTCACCAAGAATAACTTTGAAAGGTTGGTACAAACCATATCATAAGAAGGGAAAATGAAGTCGAGACAGGAATAGACTTACCTGTAAAATATTCCCTTTACATGCGGTCAAGGAGGACAAAGTCAAAATTCTTGTTATACCTTTAGCGAAAAATAGTTTTTCTGTATTTTCTTTATTCCTTACTTTTCTTGACATGACAAAATATTATTCTATCTCTCTATATTTATGTATAGTCAAAATTGTCGAATTTCATTAACACTTCCGCAGAAAGTTAATACTCCCTTCTGTCCCAAAAGAAGTAAAGAAGGTTGAATTTTGGTGGCGATTGGCGTGTACCGAGACTGTCCCAATTTGAGGTCCTAGGGTCCTGTAAGTGTTATAAACTGTGCTTTGGAATAACCATCACAACAAACAATGACATATTTTATTGAAGGAATATACAGAATCTTAGAGTATTTTGAATCTTTAAGTAATGAGTTCAATAATTGTTTTGAATTGTGAAAGTGGAAACGCTAAAGAAGTCTTAACTGCTGTCAAAATGTGCTCACTGCTATTGAAATAAGCACCTTTCAATCATTGTAAGTCATCGATATTAAGACACAGGTTCAGTGTAACGTCGCCCTCTTAATATTTAAATCATCATCATCACTTCGTTATTTTATCACCCGAAATCAGAGTCGTCATTTAAAATCCCCCTCCTGCGTTCTAATGAAATAAAATTCACGGATTGTCTCTTAAGATAGGAACCTGATTTAGAGAGGTTACAAGGGTGTTGTGAATTTGTGGTAGGACTAGGTAAAGAATGTTCATAGAATACGAGTTAAACTAATTTCAGGCAAATATTGAAGTATAAAATGGTTCCGAATTCACTTATCCTTTCTCGTAAGCACGTAATTGAATTCAAATACTGGAATATTTATTATCTTAAATATGGCGTAGTATAGCAGATTTCCTACTTTACTTGTTTTCTAGGTATAAGGGGCCTTTGATTGTAAACCCAGTAACAATCTGAACAAGCTGTAGACCATGATATTCCAACTACGATCTTTGAATGTTTGTTTAAATACGAGATATGATTTTTATTTTTCAGATTTCCAAATACAGAACGCTCAAAAAACACTAATCATCTGTTGTTTCTTCTACATTTCGTACAAGTTCTGTAAATACTTGTTGCGTGAAATTGATATAAAAATACTAAAGCACTTATGTTATTTAGATTACTAAATTTCAGTGGCATTTTATTTACCTTCATCAAAGCCTGGAGGAAACGTTGCCTTAAACGCAAAGAACAAGGAAAAATATATAAGCAAAGCAAAAAACTTACACAATATAGCATGTTTCTTGGACCATCTTGTTGCCAGGAGAATTAGAATCAAGTTTCCATAGCAAATAAACAACAATAGATCCAAGTTAATTACGGATCCACTTCATTGTGTAATTTTTGTCTACATTTGATATTATGTCGATTCACTGAAGTAACATTTTTGTTGTGTGAATTGAATACCACATCGGTGTTGGTTTTTGTAACTTCATCAATACTGAAAGAAAGTATTTTAAAATAAAGTAGTTTTAAAATATAAATGCAGTCGACGTGCATAATTTTTTGGAAAATCAAAGGTTCTGGTAGAGATAAAAATACAATATTTTCTTTTTCTAAATGCCAAAATATGTTTTCATGGAAGCTTTCAACCAGTTTTAAAATAATATTAGGTTTCGTTTTTAAAAAGTCATACAAAATCTGTGGCTCCGTTAGTTGAGAGCTTCGTATGCTCCTTTTCTGATTGCATGGTAGGGGGTTTAAGGTTCGTAGCAATTAATTCAACGGAGTGATTCTAAGTGCACTTTACTAAAAGTCCGGTCCCCTAATTAGAAGTTTACTAGTTCATTTTGGACGTTAATAACAGTTCTATCTCAAAATATTTACCTTACATTGCATTTGTTTTTTTAAACTTTGAAAAATATAATAAAGAGAGCAAAATATTACATTTGAAAATTATGAACATTTTGTTTTGACATATTATGAAATTTTCAATCAACATTTTATATTTTAATCATTGTGTTCAGGATCAAATTCTATTTTTTACGAATGGTTTTTGTTCTTATGAATGTCCTAATGGAGTTTGTAAGTTTTTAAGGACGCAACCTAAATCTTTTGTTAAGGTGGGCTCCGAAGTCCGAACAACTTAGTTCAATTGAGCAGCGACATAACTGAACCCAGGATGACGCACACAGAAATCAGTATTTCTAACCATTCAGCCAAATGTGGGGTGATCAGTTATCTTGTACTCAATAGCACTTACTACTCCGATAAATGTGTTCAGAAGGCGACGGAGAAATAGCAAAATATTTAGAACAATACTTATTCCCTATAAAGGACAATTGTTGGTCAAAAGGTAGTGTGAGAGCTGTTGAAAAATTTTCTGAAATTAATATGAAAAAATAATACTTTGAATAATTTTCAAAGTATTCACCTTTAACATAGATACACTTTTGCACACGCTCAAACCAATTTTGAAATAAATGTTTACACTCCGAGCCTGGTATCTAAGAAACTGCTGTTCGGAGTGCGTCAACAGATGCTTCAGGCGGCACAAATCGCTTGCCACGCATTTTCTTTTTAATGTTTGGGAAGAAAAATTAGCCGTTAGGCGATAAATTGGGTGAGTACGGACAATAAATCATTAATTCAACATTTTTAGTGGACAAAACCTCAACAATTGTGTGTGCTGAGTGGTAGCTGGCGTTGTCGTCGTGAAGAATAATTGGATGATTTGGGTTTGTTTTATGCAATTCATTTATGATTTCTGGCAAACAAATTGTTGTATGGCACTCAGCATTTACAGTCCTTCGATCTCCTAAAGCTATGGTTGCCACATATCCGGTATAACCGAAGAAATAATCAATCATTTTCTTGGCATCACTCTTCGAACGAACAACTCTTGTTGGTTTTGACTAGTGTTGTAAATAGAAAGATAAATGTTCATTTTTTTCTAAAGCTTTCGTTTTTTTTTTTAGAAAAACAAAACATGAGCCTTTGTTTCCTTCTAAATTTCGTTTTTCCAGAGGAGCATTTTATTATTCCTGCTAACATTTTGTTGAGCTACAATTACTGTTATATAGGTAATTAAGAAGACATACAACGTAAATTAAACCCTAGGTTACATATATGTTTGGTACATGGGAGATTTTCTGACTTGCCTAGCTCTCAGTATTGCCAACTTTAAAAATCAGTTTTAAAAAATCTTCTATACCGTATCCCCTCCAAACTTATCTTAAACATCATTCAACACAATTGAAGAAAGTTTTGGGTATCCCCAAACACCGCAGTTGTCAGTGTTGCCAGGTTATTTTATAATCCAACTTATATAAATGCCTTTATTGGTATAAATCTACACGTGTGCATTGATATACAGTAAATTTTACATGCATGTTCTTTAGGTACTGCGACAGTTCAAACATGCTTTTCAGGCACCGTGGTTTGTCAGGGTTGCCTAACAACTAAAAAATCTATAATTCATACCGTTGGATGTAACTGCATTGATTCACACCACATGTGCATTAGCTACTAGGGCAGTTCATGTGGGTACTTCCAGGTCCGTAGTTGCCAGTGTTGTCAACCAATTTTAAATAATAAAGTTTTTATTTGCTTCCAAATCGTTGAATGTATTAAGACCAAATTTGCATTTACGTACAGGGTCCCATAGTAGTCCCTCATGGAGGTACTTTATGCCCCACAGTTGACAGTGTTGCAAATCTATTGAAACAAATAAATATTTACTACTTCCATTCAGATCGACGTATCCGCACAAAGTTTAGAAAATGCATATTCGGCACAATTAAAACATACTGTGGTTGTTTCCTGTACCCAACCACACAGTTTCAGCGTTACCACCCTAATTTACAATTCAAATTTTCAAATAGCCCCCATGCTGTTACCGACGGCTAATCCTATACTTTCAAAAAAGATCGGGTGGTTAGGGAATGTGGCTACGTTATGAAATGCTTTGAAATAATAGTTCTCAGAACACTACTGCAATAAACTCATTAGAAAAAACTTAAATGTAGTTGCTTGTTTACAAGAGTATTAATTATGTAACTCTTTTGAAATATGCATATAACATACAATAATTTTGTTACACTGTATCTATCTGTATATATTTTCACAGTATGGGGCGAGCCTTGGAACCCGGAGCATCAGGGAGCAATGTCCAGTTCTTTCATAGTAAAGCATAATGTACTAGTGGGACCGCGCTCACCTCTGCGCTAAAGGTCGTCGGATCGGTCCCTGCTCATGCCATGTGTTTTTTGTGGTGGAAAAACACATTTTCCTTGGTTTTCACGTGGTTCTCCCGTTTCCACCCACTTTCTTCATTTCACAAATTCATCTCATAATCCATCCGACCTGAGCCAAAGTTGCCTAAAGCCTTAACAGTTTAATTCAAATTAAAAAACAATGTTCAAACATATATCTCTGCCCTTGAATAGAATCAGGTTATTTCCCGGGATTTTGAGAAAAAGATAATCGATTTTTATGGACGGTAATTACGATAAAAAATAGACACTTTCCTTGAATAATACCGTAATTAGAAATTAATGTATTGTATATACGGGATGCGAGCATATTTCGGTAACAATTCAGGCGCGCAGGGTTAGCCCCCCAATTATGAGTTCTGGAACAAATCTACTTAAATCGTTTGATCGTCGTTTGATCGCGTTTGATCGCCAACAAACTTCGTTTGATCGCGTTTACAACTACAAATAAAACGAAAAATTACTAGGGGGGGCTAACGTGGTACCATCCCCCCAAACAATGAATATCATTCTGAAAACATAGCATATGATAGAGAACCGTTAGATCGCGTTTGATCGCCAGTCACTTTCGTTTGATAGCGTTCCATTATTACAAAATGCGATACTCAAAAATGGGCCCGTGGGGCCACAAAATAGAAATTTCTGGAATTTTTACTTTGAAAATATTTTAAATCTTTAAAGTAAGGTAAGATCGCCTTTTAATACCTGCCACTTTCGTTTGATCGGCATTGGAATTTTAATTATAAGAAAATAACTTCTAGGGGGGGCTAACATGGCATATACCCCTTTTCCCCTCCTGACGCTACATTCGAAACAAAACATACGGGAAATGATAGACCATCGTTAGATCGCGTTTGATCGCCAGTCACTTTCGTTTGATCGTGTTCCATTATTACAAAATTTGATACTCAAAACTAGGCCCAATTTCAATTAGAGATTAATTTTTTGAAATGATCTCTAACTGATGATGCCTCTTTTCTTTCTGCGATCTTGGCACTATGCAGGATGATTTCTATTAGGCATATCATAATAGTTTTGAAATTATTTCTAACAGGTAAGATACAGTCATTTCGAGATGACCACCTTACAAGACATAGCTTTTTTAAAGGTAAAATAAAATAATGGCTGAGCAAAGCACAACAATTTATTTTTAAAAAATAAAATTTTTGTAAACGTTTCCGCCGACTACCAAAACACTCGGCTTCCTCAGACACACCAAATCATATACACAACACAACCTTCAGTGAGACAGTTCCATGGTTCCTGATTGGCTCTTATCAGATTGGCTCCTACTATCTTTATCTTACAAAATCAAATTAAGCCCTTTTCCTCTTCCTTCTTGTACAAACTATTTAAATAAGAAAATAAAATAAAATAGAAACTAAATAGTTTGTACAAGAAGGAAGAGGAAAAGGGCTTAATTTGATTTTGTAAGATAAAGGTAGTAGGAGCAGGAGAGGGGGGGTTAATTAAAAATTCACTTTTTGTAGTCGGTACGGGATTGGCTGGGAACTTCTGATAAGAGCCAATCAGGAACCACGGAACTGTCTCACTGAAGGTTGTGTTGTGTATATGATTTAGTGTGTCTGAGGAAGCCGAGTGTTTTGGTAGTCGGCGAAAACGTTTACAAAAATTTTATTTTTTAAAAATAAATTGTAGTGCTTTGCTCAGCCATTATTTTCTTTTACGTTTGGTATATAAAAGCAAAGCTTTCGTATGGAGAATATCATAGCTTTTTTAAGAGTAATGTTCTTAGTAAAAGGATTTTTTTGATGGCGGAATTTAAATCTTGCCAGCGAGGTAAGATTTGACTAACAAGAGTAGGAATTACCGTCGGGATAGAAAATGATCTGGCTTTGATTAATCATCATCTTGGAATATAATGACTTTGAACGTGTAGGATTAGTTTGGTTTCACAATTTCTCTCTCGTAACGTTTTGGTTAATTTATTTTGATCAGTTATTTTCATTGAACTTGAAGTGTGTTTTATTTTGTATTATTGATAACAGTATCAATCATTAGGAGGTTATTTAATTATTTCTAGGCAGTTGGGGCCTATCCGAAGTAATTCTAATACACAATACTGTTTATAAACTTTTATTCCTTGTGTTGTACACTATCAGTCGTAAGTTTTTCATAAAATACGGTCTTTGACCCAACTAAATTTGTATTTGTTTGTAAAGATGTATTATTTGGTCCCACATTGATTTTGGGGTCCCGTTCAACGGCCGACCCCCGAAAACAATACTGTTCAGTGTTAGTCATTGTTACGATCTTGCACTTTTTTTTGTTGTTACGATTTCGAACAAATTAGAAATCTGTGACTTTTGTGAAATCGGGCCTCTTATTTTCATCGGATAAAAATATTTTATTCATTGATTGGTGAACCC
>JAGDQP010036680.1:1264-18950 GCA_022664845.1 Lepisma saccharinum | reverse complement strand
GGTTGTTTTAATTTTGGAAGTGTTTTGTTTTTATATCATATCATATGTTGATTATAAATGTTTAATTGTTTTAAACGCTTTTGTACAAGGTACTTCTTAATAAAGACGGTGCTTTTACGCTGAAGATACCGTTGCGCTATAAATTTATTTATTTTCCTGATAATGTGCTAATGTAATAACATAATATGTATGCCAGTTGATTTCACGTTGATAACACCGTTGGAAATCTGCTTGTCAACGTCGAGTTTGAAGTTGTATCAACTATTAAACGTTTAACTTACCGTCAACGGGGGTGAAGACGATCAGGTGGGGTGAAGTCGATCATAACTACTTTACTGTGATTTTGCGCTATAACATTTACTGGTTCCACGAAAAATTGCTAGTACGTTAATATCTTTGAAGGACAGAGGAAGAGAAACATTACCCGTGTGTGGTGGATAATTTGTAAAGCGATTGTAGGTTGATAGTTTATGAAAAATACAAGTAACATTTTGATGCGTGTTCATAAATGTGGATCTAAAACGTTTGATCAGCATATTCGATAATTCGCACTTTAGTTTTTGGACAATTAATAGATAGGTATAAGGTCTGAGACATTGTATTGCTTTTGACGAAAGATATAGCGCATGTTCTGTATGGTTAACGCCGTAAAACGTAAAGTTTGGAAAAATGTGGGGTGAAGTCGATCATACCAAGAACTTATAAAAAGAAGATTAGTGCTGAGGGAAAAAGAAACTGTAACTCAGTATATCTTCTGAAAGCCGTTAGAGAAGTGCAGAAAGACAATGCGTATAAGGAAAATATCTGAATCGTACGGTGTGCCTTATATGACCTTTTCCAACTTTGTATGAGTGGGTGGAGAACAGAAAATCTTATAGGCGCAGCCTGTGTCAAATTCTAAGATGAAGAGTGCTTACTTTATGGGTTGACAAAGTGTGCAGAGTGTAAGTTTCCTTTGAAACGCAATGATGCGAGGAATGTTGTGCAGGGGTATTTGAACCATGCTTGAAATAATTAAAAAAGCTTTACAAACAACAAACCTGGAAGAGACTGGTTCTTAAGTTTTATGGCGAGAAATAAGAGACTAACAGAAAGGTTAGTTCAGAATACTAAGAGAAATGGAGCAGCATTCGGCAGGGATCTTCTTATACAGTATTCTGGCAACTTGAAGAAATGCTTTGAAGGTTTGTCTCTCAGTAACATGATCAACTTTGACGAAACTAATTTTACAGACGATCCAGGACAAACAAAGGCAAGCGAGGAATGAAACATGCTGAAAGAATCATGGATTCATCTAAAACAAGTGTCAGTGTAATGATTGCAGCTACAGCTGATGGTCGTGTGTTGCCACTATATCTTGTATACAAAGCAATCTGTATCTCACTTGAATTGAATATAGTGCAGGATTCAGAGCAAGCGTGATTGCTGCCCTAAATCGAGATGATGTGTTGAAAAACTTCCTGCTCCCACATGGACCGTGGCGATTTACAACATCATTGGAGTGAAGCATTGGATCTAAAGAACACAAGAAAGGAGACAACCATAAGCGTTGACAAATGGCACCGAAGAGAAAACCACCTTGTCATTACTCCTAGCTCACGGATATCTGTTACGACGATTGGATCCACCACGTTGTAATAATTGCAATGTGGTTTTAAGTATTCGTCACGTGCTTTTAGATTGTCCCGGATATAATCATCTCAGACAACGTTATAACATCCCCAATGACATGGCGTCATTGTTAGGGGATGCACCAGGTACGTTGCGAAGCGTTATTAGGTATGTTCGTGAGACAGGTTTATCTCCGTCTCTCTGAGATGATTATGTCCCATAGCTGTTAAGCTTTATGTAGTATTATTTTATTATTGTGAAGGCCTATTTACAGCCTTTACGTTTTTACCTTTTCTGCTAAAGACCAGATACATCTTTAGTTTTTACTACGATTTTATTTTTCTGAAGAGATTAGCTCTTCAGCTTTTATGATTTTAATTAACAGCTATTTTTAGACGTGACAAAGATAAGGGGCTTCCCCCGTATCGGGACGGGCGTAAGCCATAGTGCTGTTACCGCCCATAAATTTCATTTTATCTTTATCTTTATTACTCCTAGCTAGGGTGTTGTTATGACTGATTTCATTGATTTTAACGATGATGCATTGGTAGATGGACCTAATACTGCCAATGTTGAAGAGGAAACTAGCAGTGAGAACGGGGATATGAATGATGGAAGTTCTTTTCGTTCTGGTAAATTTGTTCTTGTGTCCACTGGTAAAAGGAATAGGAATTATATTAGCCAAGTTATTGCAATTGTTAACGGCGAATTTGAAATAAATTATTTACAGAAAAAGAGTTGTTTTAAACAAATTTAATTTGCCCTTTTGGATGTTCCTTATAATTAAATGACGCAGTTTACACAAATTGTAACTGAACTGCAAAGCAAAGACATAGATCGAGGTCGTTATGTTTATTGAATATTGATTTCTCTGACATTTAGTGATCACTGGTAGTATGTTTGTATGCTCGGATTTTGAAATACATGTATAATGCTTTGTATCGTGAAATTGTAATAAAAATAGTTGCTACTGTCCTTTGTGTGAATATAGTTTGATGGTAGAAACCACACACGTTCACTTATACATTTAAAACATTGAAGTTTCTGATCGTCTTTACTCCATTATCTAGATAAAGTTGTATTTTCACTGAGAATAAATTGGTGATCGACTTCACCCCACTAGATGGGGTGAAGTCGATCACTTTGTATGTTAGTATAGCTCTAATGCAATAATAATTAAAATTTTTCTTCTCTATGTGTTGGAATGTGGAATCATAAAGGATTACTGGTATTATTTTTCGTGTAGCTTCGACACCGATTTTTAGGCCAAATAACAGAAAAATTAAAAATATTGATCGACTTCACCCCCGTTGACGGTACTGTAATAATTCAATAAACCATTGAAGAAACGGATATTCAACCGTGTTACCGGCACTAAAGTAAAATCGACGTTTTTCTTTGTGCTACTGGGAATTCATATGTCTTACTTGTAAACATCGTGGACATTTAAACTTTGAATGAAATGGACAATGACTATTTGTACTTTATACTAAACAGTTATAATACAGACAATATGTATTTACATGTGTAATACAGACAATGAAAATCGTTATCTGTTGATAAAATCACAAAGAAAATAATACAATATGAAACTTTTTACTCAGGCGATATCAAAACACATAACATAATTATTAGAAAGATGCATACAATACTCAAATTATTTCAATACAATTTCCAGTCACCAGGACTTGGTGTTAAGAAGTTTATTTTCAATACATAGAGTCATAAAAACAATAATGGCCAAGAAAGTGTTATTCAATACTATTTTACTAATAACATGTTCTGAATGTGTTGCTTGAAACACTAGATATTTAAATGTGATTTTGTTTACCGAGCGGCCGTAGCTTAGCGGTAGAGCGTTGGCTTAGCATCGATCCCAGAGCCCGGCCATCCTGACTGAGGATTCTCCAGGATTTTCAGTCAGGCACACTAGGCAAATGCTGGGCCAGTACCTTCAACTTAGACCCTGACCGACACGTTCCCGCATCCTTTCCCCTCCCCTATCCCGGCCTGGGTCTTAGATACCTGAAGACCATAAATAAAAACTCAATTCACTACATTTCTTTTAAGTTTAACGTACAAGTACTGTAGATGAGCTTGGAGTATAGGAAGAGTAGGGTTTCTTTATCCAAAATATCCAATCTGATATGTCAATGATGAACGCAAATATTTTAGTAAAGGTTATTATTGCATAAAATCAACAAAGTGGGAAACAGTTTGTTACGGTATGAAAGTAGTTTGTATCGGAAAACAATTATTCATGTAAATTTTAGCGAAAACGTTTTAAGTACGGAATTCCGCTCACCTCGGTAGTGGTGTGTACTAAGAAGCTGGGCCACAGTTGGCGAGGTCGCAGGTTCGAATTCCGTCTGAGTCATGGGTATTTGTTGATTTTAACAGCATTGCACGCGTATCATCGAGATGGGTTTCTAAAATGATTACTAAAATAGCCCATTCAAAATGAAGTGTACTAAAGTACGGAATTCCCTTCCATCTGACCGTACCAAATGACTATTTCCATTTCCGATTAATTTCATGGATATGAACATGAAATATGAAATCGTTTTGTGTTGAAATACAAAAGCTTTTACTAAGTATAATTGTTTACATTGCTTGCTAAATAATTTTCCCCAAACATTCAGCTCCGAAATCAGACTTTTTATCCTTGTTCTGCGACGCTTTTAGTTAGATTTTAATTACTCATTTCGGTCTCATGAAGATCATCTAAATACCTTGAATAGCTGTGAGGTTTAGGGATATTGCGTGAGAACTTTGCACGAACAATGTAAAAGAAAATATTAAATGAAATTGATCAAATAAAAGCAAGTCCAAGGATACATGAACTTTTATAAATGGTAAACAATTCAACGCATCCACAAGTAATTCATCAGTATCACAACCATATACGAAGGAACATTTACCAATGCTTAAATCATGAAGATGAATAACACTGTGATGAACTAGGAGAGTACTCTAAGTATAGCATTTATGCACATATCTATAATTTATTTCCTCCACATATAAATGATTATGTGTTTTACTCTCACAACACTGGGGAAAAAGCATTACATAATCTTATTTGATTCAAACCTGAGGAGAAATCAATACTGAATCTCATCAACAACTATTGAAGAATATGAAGCTGAAATGAAAGATATAACATAAAATGGAGACTAAGTGCCAGTTTTGTTTGCAAGAATTTTACGTAAAATTAGGTTGCAATGTTTCACTGCGCGTATTCTGACAGTTTCATATTTTTTTCATGTGACAGATTAGCCTTGTAAGTTACATTAGGTAGTCAGAATGACTCAGAACACTAATTTAGACTTAGAATATGTGTGAATGAGTTTTTTTTTACCTTGTTCATACATTTTTATTGGCATGGACAAAATATGAAAATATAGTAAAATGGATTAAATATTAAAAAGTCGATATCCGATGTTACATGTTCTTTATAATCACTAACTATTGAATACTGCTCCCTCTGTCTCAATCATTAAATTTTCTGGTTATTGCAAACCGAAATATCAGGTTTTTGACCGCGATGGTCTCGTGGTGTGAGGTAATAGATGTCAGTTTAGAAGCCATAGAATTAGAATCGAGTTTCGGAATAGATATTTGTGGTAATTTAAATTTAACAGTTTACTTAAACGGAGTCGGACTGAAGTAATTAGTTACTAAAAGAGTTCTATAAATGCGAGCTAATGACAATTTGTACTCGTGCTTTGTATTTATGTTTAGGTCCAAAATTCCCAATTAAATTAATGTTAAAATGTATTTTTCTTTAAAAAACGTAAAACACCTGGATCAATTTTCTTTAATAATGTAATGATATTAACTGATCATTTTTAAAAAAATATGTAAAACTTAAAAGCAAAAAATGTGAATACAAGATTTTTTTTTTACTTTTAAAACTAAACGTCTTAAGCGAACCGCGGAAGTCGTACAGTTTGATGCGTCAAGCTAGTTTCTCCAAGGGTTTGGGTTCGAATCTCGGCTGCGGCATGGACGTTTGGGAATTATAAAACTTAACAGCTAATGGCGTCTATAGTTACTAAAATGGTCCAACAATACAAAGTTTACATTATTTTAAACTCTCAAATCTGCTATAGCGAAAATGTCGCGGGAACAAACTCTAGCATTCAACAAATGATTTTATTCCAAAATTTCTTCTGCCATGGTAAAGTGGACAAAATGATTGTGTGGGCACAAAGACAAAATAAATGTCACAATATTTTTTATTGCTTTTGTTATTACATGGGCTATTATAATGACAAAGGTTCCAAAAACAATAAAAAATATATCAATCCGATCCCACAGTCAAAGAACAATTAGTACCATAACGTTTTTTTGTCATTTTGTATTATATATTTTTAAATTAAAAGGAAACCCGTTATGAAATTTAACTAAGCTAAAAGAGAAAAATAATCATATCGCATGAGACCATATTTACCTCAATCTCTGTTAACTAATTTGACCCACATTCCTTTCTGGTAGACTAAGAATACTACCCAAGCTGAATATTTTGGGCATGGAATCAGTGATTTACAATGAATAATTGAAAGATTGCATAAATGTTACCCGTTTACTTGCATCGTTCCAAGCAGTCAAAAATAAAAAAAACTTTTTTTTTTATATGGGCCAGTTTAATAATTTTGGACTTCGGCCCGTCACGATTGGCCCCTTAGCTATTAAATTCCACACCCATGCCCCTGCCGGGACTCGAACCCGACACCTTCGAGCCGTTGGCCTACCGTCGCAGACCGCACGACCACCAGGCCGGCCCCAAGCAGTTAAGGCACCAAATTCGCATTGTATACTATAGAGTAGGAGTGGGAGACCCTGAACGGAGGATGATTCTGAACGCAAGTAAGCTTTTCTGTTCTTCCTCGTCCCTGACACAAACGTAGAAAGCATTTGGTCTGCAGTTAACTAAAACAATGTAGGAAGGTGTATAATCTGTCTGAAGCACAGCTTCTACAATTAACTTTTTCAAGTAAGGAAGCATAGAAGTAAATGTGAAGGAAACAAGAATCACAAAATATCGGTATTTCTAAAGATTAGGTATGGGTAACTAAGGTTTGATTTTTGATTTTGTATGGAAATCTGTGCTCTTTTCAGAGTATGTTAGCGTGATAGCAGGACCATAATTTTTATGTTGATGCTTTGTTTAAGCATACGTGTGCAATCTATTGACCATCAAAGGAAGTCCTTTGAAACTTTGAGTAGTAGGGAAACTCTATAAACAACAATCATCGGGGGACTCTGAACGGTAAAATAAAAATCTGCAAGCCAATTTAGCTACGTTATCTTATTCTTTTAGATGTTAAGATTTACAAGATGGTTTACGCGTGTTCTAAGCGCAGACAATGTACGGAAGAAGCAATGGGTTCTGCTCTTATGAGACCTAAGTGAAGGCAGCTGGATATTCAAAGCGTCGAGAAAATATGGAATTCCGAAAGGGACTCCGCTGTGTATTTAATCTCTTAAAGTCATTATTTTAATGTCATTGTACACGTGTTCGAGCCAATATAGAGAAAAAACTAACTAGATACCAGTTTACCATGTATTTGTATGACACATTCCTTTTAGAAGACGAAGGAACAGGACAGGGACAATTGGAAAAGCTTATCAGGGTTTAAAAGCTCGTGGAATTTTTGCTTTCAATCCCGACGTAATACCTGACCATGTGTATGATCCTAACTTATCAATAACACAATGAGAAGAGATTCCTGTGGGCGGCTAGCAGAAAAGCTAATCACAAATGTCTGAACAAAACGTTACTTTGCAGTGCACTGAGAGAACACGTGAGCACAGAGCAAAGTATTCTTTGGAATAGATTGTTTCACTACCAAAATTTAAACCTCCAGAAAAGAGAATGATACAGCAACAACCTGTTCCTATTCTTACTTTCCAGATTACGTCAAGCACATTGGTCTCCTTCAGATAAAGAAACAGTGCCAGGGCAAAGACGTTACTGAGAATAATCGCCATTGCAAATTTTGTGGTCGTTTATTCTATGAAGTCACTTCTTCAAAGATTTCGGAATGGATGCGATGGCATGCATGTAAAGTATGGTTGCATGTGCTATATGTGGATGCAGAGAAGAAAAAAAGGTAAATGTGGAAAACGTGCGCAACTTTATGGATTGTAAATATCAAATTGGAACATTTCAATTGCCCTGCTTTTCAGAGAAGAATGTTGGTCATATGTATTATCCTAAGAGGTTTATAACATACCTTTATTTTATTTTGTTACTGGTAAGAATTATCAATATTTACTCTAAAGTTTTAGTGTAAGAATAGTAATAATAATACTTTAGTTACACCGTTCAGTGTCACCCTCAACGTGTTCAAAGTCACCCTCCACTTTCAGGTGACTCTGGATTCTAACATATGTTCACAATTTGTGTTACGAAAAGTTGGAAAGTGAATGTAATTGCTCACACTTTTGTGTGTTAAGCCCTGAATAATTGTGCATGAGGAACAAAGTATTATGGAATAAACATGTGACAAACACTGGTTTGCGATAGAGTCATCCCATTTTCTCTATATCTGCACCATTTAAGGATTTTAATCTTCAACAGCTTGCTTGGAAAGAGGCAATAGAGTAATACGATACAAATGGACTTCTGATTAGCAGGTAAACTAAAAATATATGAACAGGCAGAAACACTAGGCAACGGGAGCTGCTGACTCCATGCTCGATCGACTTTATACAAATTGAAAAATACTCACATATAATTATCCTTTTCACGTCTGATATTTTAAGATTCGTAGAAAAGGAAATATGATGTAGATTTAATAAGAGACGACATATAGGCACTACAAATTAGCACCGATGTCTTAGTAGAAGCTTGCGATAAAACAGGTCTACAGGTGAACGCAGTGAACACAAAATACATGATAATAAACCGAAACACAGAACATGAAGGAAATAGAGACATAACAATAATGCGACCACAGAGAAAGTAAACAAATTTAAATATTTGGGAGCATATATAACAAGCAAGAATGAGATTACGGAATAAGCAAAAAGTCGCTTAACATCAGGTAACTCATATTTCTACTCACTCCACAAACTCCTAACCTCGAGATTAATATCAAGAAAGCTGAAGCTGATAATATAAAGAATGGTTATTTTGCCAGTAATACTTTATGATTGCGAAAGTTGGAGTAGGACCCTGGTAGTTGAGCACAAATCACGTGTGTTTGAAAATAAGATTTTGAGACAGATATACGGGCCGAAAAGGGAACGAGATGAAAAGAGAATGGAGGACACTAGGTAATGAAGAATTCTACATACCTTACGCTTCACGAAATCACGAAGATTAACATAGGCAGGACATATAGCTCGGATGGGGGAAAACGAAGATTATATTCCATCGTGGTCGGTAAGCCGAAGAGAAAGAGACCGTTGGAGAGACCGTTGAGATGTGGTTGAGATGACAACATTAGAAGGGATCCTCGAGTCGAGAGGTAGATGTTCATGGTAAAAACTTGCTTGATCTTCCCTAGGGTAGGATAGAATCCAATGGCGAACGTTTGTTACTGCGGCGATGAACTTGTGAGCTCCGTAAGTCATAAATTTAGTTAGTTACTTACTTACAGGACTTTTTGCTATCAATCTGACAATAGAATCTTTTTACTGTCCACGGAATATTGAAGTAAGATGTTGCTTATTGAATAGGACGCTTTAAAGTGGGTTTAGTTTTTTTTTTTCTGAAGGAAACAGTGGTCGAAGATAAAGGGAGTTAAAACTTCATGCATTATAAGATAATAGAAGGGCAAATCATATATAAAAAATGAAAGGACAAGTGGCGAGTGACATCTCTAACTTTTTGATGAAGGAGCCTGTCACAGACGATAACGGAAACAACTTCCGAGCTTTTGCCCTTTTACAATATGACCATTGTAAATAATTCACTTGCCTTCTTCGCTTATTTATCGACGACTATTATATGTCAGTACTTAAAATAAGTACAATATGAAGCAAAACTTTTCCCATTGCCACCAATGATATATGGAATAATAACCATATATCTATTATGTATGTTGTAGTTAATCGCAAATAATGTGTAGTGATTAGTTGATAGTAATTATCTTAATTGATATAATATGTAAATAACAGATAGAAAATTATTTGTGTAAAGGAAAACGAAATAAGTATGTGTAAGCAGATGAGTGAGCGATGGTGTCTCTCTACTACCAGTATCCAATTTCCATCCGGCTACATTTTTTTTTCTTTCATTTTTGCTTGCACTCTTCTTCGTTTCTTTCAATCGTACTTCTGAAGAAAGTAAATTCTCTGAAGATATTTCACTGTCTCTTGGAGAGATTTTGCAAATGAAGCTCATTTCTTAACATATCATATTCCGAAGATTGAGGGGAAAAATGACGTTGGCTTATACTCGCTTCACCGCGAAGAAATATCGTGAAAGTCCAACTGGATTAACTGATAATATGTAACGCAATTTATTCCGAGTCACTGAGAATTTGAAAGAGTATTATAGTGCAAGCATGTGTGTTATAATTTAAATAAAAAGCAATACAAAGCAAAATATAACTTGAATATTATTTTACATAGCTCAATTTCAGGGAAACGTATTTTATTTACGAATAGTAGGAGAATTACATCTTTATTGATCTTGTTATTCCTACTAAAGAGTTGGAAGGGAGCACTAATTAGTGGTTGACGAAATTACAAGGTAGAAAGAAAATAAAGGAGTTATAAACATGACACTCATGAATGGAACCCACCTCTGACTTCACCTTATGCTCCACGTTTTTAAATTTATTTTCTCTTTTTCTTGCCCTCATTCAGATTGAATTTTTCTAAACCACAAACTGGCGACAAAACAGTTCCACACAGCAACAACCTATGTTGAGAAAATAAATCTAAACTCGAGGAAGGTGGAACATTTTATACTCTTCGATCAAAAGCAGTATTCACAGCATACGAAGAGAGAGAGAGAGAGAGAGGGGGGGGGAGGAGAAGGAAGAAGAAAAGTAGGAAATATCAACCAAATGAGAAGCCCAAGAGTCAAAACTATTTCTTCTCCTGCCCATGAGTGCTGAGAATCAGCACACGCAAGTTTATGCTCGAGAAAGTGCATTTGCAAACCAAGCAGTTTTTTTTTATCCTCTTTTCCCTTGCTGAACGTTTTGGTAGAAACAAGTGAGGCATTCACAAAACGACGTACAACATTTAGCACATAAAGGATTTTTTTTTTGTCAGCTCAATCCTTTTCCATAATCATTCAACCATATAGAAAGCAGACAAGCACTGTGGTTGAAGGAACAAAAGAATATTATTTCATATTTTCCATTGTGAGGGCGGGTAAACTTCAAGGCCCAAAACTGAAGTATTCCTTTTCTGAAAGATTTTGTTTTCCTTTCATCGAAATGAGATTACATAGTGTGCATAAGCCTTCGATTAACTAAGAGTACTGATGCACAATTATAGCACAAAGCAGTTGTTATAACTCAAAGGCAAAAGATTTCTAAACTTTCCAACTCAAGAGAAAAATATTTCATCTCTCTGTCGCTTAAGTTTATGTGAAACTGATTAGACGATCCACAGCAAATTCACATGGTTCTATCAAACCACTGATCGGCTTTCTACTGTCAAGAAAGCACAGGAATGAAGACATGCCAGATAGGAGATAGGGCGTGGAGATTCGGTTGGTATGTGCTCCAGTGTTGATCTATATGAATCATATTTAAAGATTACGAGGCGCTGCTGAGGTCTGAAGCATAGTTTAATTTAATTTAGCATTCGAACATAGAATATATTGATCTATTTTAAGGATTGGCAGATTGTTAAAACAATGATCTAAATGTACACTCATATTCATAGAAAATGATCCATAGTTACGATTTTTAGCACAGTAAGTTGTACAAACTGGTAATACCAAACCAATATATTTGATATAGATTTAAAGAATGAACGTTTGCATATGTTGTGTTTGTCACGTATATTAGTTTTGCGTTGCCACATTGTGCAACATTTGGACTTTTTCGTTGATCATTTTTTATGAGTGTGAGTGTACATAGTGTAAGAATGTGACACAAACACAAATACGTATTTTACAAGTAGTTGGACTGATATCCTTAAAACTGTTACCGAATTCTATATCCTACCTGTGCAAGAATCAATTTCTGTATAACTTGTGTAGCATATTAAAAAATGGTTTGCAATTTTGTCGTTTCTCTTTCACAACTAAAACAATCAGAAGTATACATACACATTAAACAAACATCTACGGTGACTTACTTCCAAAGTAGGTGATACATCTGGTAATAAAAAATTACAAACTTAAATTTAACTGTTTGCTTGAGGTGGGAATATAAGATATCAGCTTACATTCTTTCTTAATTTGAAATTTACCCACAAACTCTCTATATGAAGTGCATAATCATAATCTTGATTTAGTAATAAAGACTTAGAGCAAGGATAACAAACTGCCAAAAGTCATTTTTAAGTCTTTCTTCTATTTAATCCCAGCATCATTTCATCACTTTTATACGCCCTAAAGAAATTCTTGCACCCTCATAGCTCTTCAAAGAATATTGCTGGGATGTTCTTAGAAGAGTCAGCGTCAAGGTTTTCAGAATGTCGCATCCAGCAAACAATAGAAGATGTAAGTCAAGTCTTCTGGATGCGAAAATGTGTGTGTGTGTGTGTGGTGGGGCAGGGGTAGGGGGATCACTCTTTGAGATCCTTAGAGTGAACGACCGGAAGACAGTATAAGGAGAAGGTGACAGCGGAGCAGATCTTTCGGGTGAGGATTTAGAAAACCGGAAGGCAAGCGAGGTTGGTCTCCACAAACTCTTTCAAATCACTCAAGACGTTACTTAAAGAAGATGACTCCTCATCTGGAGTGGAAATATAACTGCGTAAGCGTGTTCATGCTAAGTTGGGTTGTTACTCGAAAGAAAGGGAAGAAAAGGAATCCGCGTTAACAACAAGAACGAGGAAGCTTAAAGTCGAGTAGCAGCTAGGATTTGAACTAATTGTTTTCAAGGCATTTGTCAAGTATTTGAAACAATCGGAGACTGAAGAATGTTATCCACCGTAATGTCTCACCTATTTAATGAAACAGATCTGTTTTGGCTCCGCGGAATTACGCATTTAAATACTGAGGGGCTTATTTTATGATCACACATCTTGGAATTTGCGAACTTCAAAGCTAAGATGAGAGACAAAACACTCATTTGGAAATAAACTTCTGAAAACTTTGTCTAAGTATGATTTTGATTTAGTTTCAATTAGCATATACGAAGTGTTGCTAAATGTGATGATTATTTTAAACAACAACAACAACAAAAAGCTACACACATATTTTACATAGAAATTCAGAAAACTAGCATATAAAGGGGGAAACGAATTCAAATACAAAGCCCAATATTAAAATTATTCGCTCCATAGTCTCATTTATACCTAAACTACGCATTTTTTGTGCATACATTCAAAGGACATTTTTCTCTTTTTTGACGTGACATGCTGATCAATTTATCACCTTGCCTACACTCAAAACATCAAATAGTCATGCACACTTGTTTCATCAGCAGAAATGTATGCGAATTTCATACCAGCACAGTGGTGAAACAAGTGGTCATTTGGTTTCTTTTCCCAATCAATTATATCTTGCTTGTTCCTCATATTTCCACTTCAAGCGATCCTTCATATTTAAACTTGTGTGTTCGCAGCTTGTACTGTCTACCAACTTGTATTTTAATAACAGGGAACATGCGGATGGTCGGTTGTTATTTGCGAATCTGATAATATCCTTAGTCTCCTAACTCATTTAGCTACGCACGCCTAACTGAAGTTCTAATTCCAAACTTCACATGATCTCGTGGAAGATAAACGTTAAATCATCTTTATCCTTGTATTCAATATCCGGAGATGCTATCACAGATCAATGATAAGAAGGCATCTTAAGGGAATATTGTAAATGCTGGTGCAGTTGCTTGTAGCAAGCTTTACTACAAAATTTCACGCACTCAATATCTCATCAAGTTTAATTAAAATGTTGGTTTTCATGCTTATTCCCTGGGATCTAAGCCTCTTATGTTTTACTCAATTTGCCGAGTAGCTCCTTCTCCAAGTTAAAACCGCAAGACCTAAGCTCATCGTATATCCAATGTAGTTAAGGTTATCCCCCACGAAGGCAATGCTGGCTGTCTGGAGTCAACTAAAAAATTGTAAATTTAGTTTAAGTAGTGTGGTAACAATTTTGCCCAACTCAAACGTACACAAGTTGGGGGAAAACAAAACCACTGCAAAAACTAACCAAACGGACATTTGAAGTTGCGTACTACCAAACAAAATTAAATAAAGGTGAGGACAAATCCGTTTATTTGTCCTTCAAATATTATTTTCTTGATATGATCTAGTATCAACTACTATACAACCCACATAAAGAAAAAAAAAAAAAAAAAGGTAAAATGACACACTACAATATCGTTTTCATTCAATTTTTCAAAACACGAGTGCTTAAATTATGTTTAAATTAAAATATAATATACAAAGAAATCACAACGTCATTTTCCTAATGTTTAGAATGCTTATTTCATCAATATTATCTCTATACAATAGGCCTATAAGATAACGATGAGCAAAATAGGAACTTCTTTCAAATTTGTATTATTTAAAATAAAAAGTTTCTTGGGTAAAGGAATTTGCAATTTAGATAGACTACATTAAAACCTTGTCCACTTGTCCAGTGATTACAATCACTGACTTCTAATAAACATTGGAAAGGCTGCGCGGGTTTGAGTTCTGTTCACACCGACATCACGACAGGTTTTAAAACGTTCTCCTCAGTGCCATCAGTCTAATGTTGGTATAGTACCTTCGATAGGTGTTATCGCTACTTTCTCAGCCCTATGGATGAATGATCGAACGGTAGTCATCCCTTGAACTTGTAAAAGGCTTAGGCTGTAACTGCCACTTAAGTTCATAATTGCAAAATTAAGTTGAAGCTAAAATAATTAATACTCAATTTTTGCACATAAAAAACTTAAATATATTTATAGACTTTTGCATGCTATGAAATAGACAGGTCCTCAAAATGAGTTGAAATAAAAAAAAATCAATACAGCTGAAGAAAAAGAAAAAGAATATATATCAACAAAATCAAGCGAAGAGGAAAGAGCAAGATATCTTGTGCTAATTACATGTCGCTAAATATCGTTGAGCTTGAGATAAAGAAATATTAATACTATGATTTTGAAGAAGTGGTCCTCATAGGTGACAAGAAAGTTAGGAACGGCACCATTCATGTCTTAATAGAAAGCAGAAAGATCCTGGCTCTACATAGGCTGTAGTGCCTTCGGAGTCCGGAAAGCGCAATTTATTTATGACTTCGGAGTTCGGACAAGACATATCCGACACTCTGTACTGCTTTTTCCTGGCAGCTCTGTCCAGTCCATAAAACGCTGAACTTCTAATTGACTGACTCGGTTTTGAAACCCCGATTAATCAATATTATTTTTTTTTATTTTATTTCTTTTACTCCCAGTATCCCTGAAAAATTAATGATGACGGATTTTTATCAGTCAAGTTACTGGAACTTTCCAATAACCTAAGTTGCCAGGATTTCCTCAGGATTTTTTACTGAAAATTTTTCAGTAAGCGAACCATTAATTCACAGTTTATTTACCATAAAAGTAATTCTAGAATACCATGGAAAAATTACAGAATAAAAAAAATCTTCCAGTAGAGCTTTTATTTTTGTCTGCAACTTCTCAAAAGTTTCTTTGAAAAAAAAAAAGAAACATAAAGGTTTAACCTCCTCTCACTCGGAGAACACACGGACTGGTACAATGGAGGGTGTATCTTTCTATATATTTTATGAAAGGGCTTAGTGAGTGAAGTCATATATCATGAATACTAACTCTGCGTTTTCAGCTATTGTGGAATGCTGGAAGAAATAAAGCTGGACAAACATTGCAGTGCTGCAAGAACTAACCCGAATTGAAGAATGTTTAGGATAGACCCCGTGGCAAAGAGGTTAGAGTAACCTGTGGAGTATTGCTATCGTGCTAGACTTTTAAACTGAATACCTCGGTTTAATACCCAACCAGAGGTTTAAATCACGTGGTTACTGTAATTTGATTACCATCTGCACGAGTTCGTTCCAGAAATTGACAGAACTTTTAGTCTTTTTCCTACCCACGTAGGAAGGAACGTACTCTTTCTTTGTCTACGAATTGGGAAATAGTGTTCACATTCAAGATAACAAATTAACGGTGGAGTTAGTTAGCAAATGAGAATGTAGGAATTCCTAAATATTCCTAAATGCAATATGTTGCGAATTCCGGAATTGACTTCGTACTTCCGAACATCTCTATTAGGAACACACTTTACAACAAATTGTAGATGCCATCCTTAGAATTTCAGGAGCTCGTTTCGACAGTTCGTAACAATATTCTTAGTGATGATGTTCAGTTATTCTTTTGGGTATTTACGTTGTCTTTTTTTCTCTTTTTCGTTATTAGAACATTTGCATTTGGTAATTAACGTCGCTATAATTTGTGATATTTGAATGTGAACACTATTTCTCAGATCGTAGATAAAAAAATGAACGATCCGACCTGGCTGGGAAAAAGCAAAAAGTTCTGGCAGTTCCTGGACTTAAACTCACATGGACATCAAAAGTACAATTTCCACGTGTCTTAATCCTTTCGACCAGGGAAATCGTCTTGCCTCTAACAAATGACGACCTGAGCCAAAGTTGCCTAAATGCCTTTAAAATTAGGCTCAAATTCAAATTCTAACAAAAGACAGGTAGGCGAAGGTGCGAAGTATAGGAATATGCTTCAATTCCTTATTGTTGCGAATATTGCTGATTAATTTTATATATGCATTACATATATTTATAATGTGAAGAGAAACATTTTCTAATGTTAAAACAACGAGCAAAGCATTTAAAACAACGCGAAATATTTTCACAAGCAAACATAAAAGAAAAGCAGCGATAACTTAAAAGGATTTCTCTCCCGAAAATTGAAGCACTTGAAAGCCATAAAACTTCGAATAACTCAATTCCAGATTCAAAGTCTTAAACCTTACATCTCTCCAATAAGTCTCAAAAGGTGTCGTTCTTTCTCCTGATATCCGGAAGAAAATTCATGCAGAGGGAAAGGTAAGATTCCATTTCCTTCCTTGTCTATCTCCTTAGACAACAGAGTTTATGAAAAAGAAAAATGAACGAGAAAGGAAAATTCCTCTACTACCACCATCAGCAGCAACCAAGTCGGAAACTGCGTTTACAATATGGCGGTGAAGAATAAATCAATTTTAATTAATGACGCCCGACTCCCAGCGTTGGGTTTCTCCCCGTTTGTTCCAGATCTTGACTGGCAGTCTAGCTAAAAAGCTTTCTGTTGTACTGGCGGTGTGAGGGAAACGTTGTCGTCAGGGCATTAGCGACTTCAATCCTCATAACGCCGTTTAGTAACAGCAAGAATTTCTAACTAGTGAATGCGAATGTGTGAGTAGACGTTAAAATTAATACAGATCTACGATAACATACTTTAAGTACAATGGAGAGTTAGTATTAATCTCAGGTTATATTCGAGAATTAAACCACAGCTGTGTAAATATAATTAATATATTACGAAGCAGAAATATTTCTAAGTTTAGTGGTTAAAATAAATTTTTGTGCAAGTTTGTTTATGCATCCGTCTCCATTTTCCTGTGAAAATGTTCGAATAGAATTGATTTGACTTATGGCTTTTAGACATCTTTGACTTGGGCCGGAATAAGTTAGGGGAGAGGATGTGGGAAGGAGTCGGCAAGGGCTAAGTTGAAGATATCATTCCGGCAGTTGCTTGGTATGACAGAAAAGCTACGGGGAAAAAACCTACGAGCTTCCAAATGGGAAGCCAACTCTACCAACTGAGTTATAGCAGCGCGGTGACAATGTACGGATTTGAATTTGAATTGATTTAGACTATTTACGCATCTTTGGCTCAGGCCGAAGGTAGAAGTGTTCCGAGTTGCACCGAAACATTATATACAGGCAAAAATACTCTCGGGTATGTTATTCACATTCTTAATTTTA
>JAGDQP010036679.1:0-18951 GCA_022664845.1 Lepisma saccharinum | reverse complement strand
ATATCAACATTCTTCTCCTTGCTTTCGTTCATTCCTCTTTTCCAGAATCCGCTCGACAACAAACTACGATCAATCCGATTGTATACGGATGCTAGTTGCGTGCGATGTAATAATAATCATACACTGCAAATAAAAATAAAGTTGTAAGATGAGACAACTTATCTTATTTTCAAATCAATATCCTGTCATTTTCAATTAAATAAGAATGCTGATATCTCATTTCTAGAAAATTGTTTCTCGGTGCAAAGATATGAACTTTTTTCTAACTTTTAAGAAACTTTTTTTCTGTACTCTTATTATTTGTGTAGGTTATGTTACTTTCTCACTGACCCTTTAATTCTTTACCCCTAATATGTCTTATTCTTCTTTTCAGGTGACACTGCTGTTGTTCTTGAAGAAGTAATTGTGACGCACAATGGAGAACGAATTTCCATTGCAGATTCAAGGACCATTTACTGGGCGTGTCTTTGAATTCCTATCAGAGAAAGAAGCCATATTAATCTCTTTTAGCCGCCACCTATGGCAAGAAAGAGTCCTTTTTGATTCCGACAAGTTGTACATAAACAACTTCAAATGCGGAGATCAGCCAATAACTGACTTCCTGCGCAGAGGCACATTTTTGCGTGTTTTTGCGACGAGATTGGAGACCCCGCATTGGTCTGGTGCTACGTATAAAGCATTCGTTACTTGGAGTGGATTAAAACCACTACCAAGAACACCTCCAACTCTTAACACGGCTCTCATGTTTTCCGAAATGCGCGGTACAGTTTTTGAGATTGTTAGCTCGACAGAAGCACTCATATTGTGGAACTATCAGGACGAACATTATTCAACGACTCGTTTGGTGGTTTGCAATAAAAACGTTCTGTACGTTGGTTCCAAGAAGGGCGCTGAAATGGAACACATCTGTGATTGTCTTGCCCTAGGAGCAGTGGTGAACTTTAATTGTACTCGCTTAGCAGTCAGAAACGAGAGAGATGCTGAATTTGTATGTGTGTTAGCCTGGATTGGTGAGAACGCTCCACATAATCCACAGCCTCTCTTGCCAGGTCAGATTATACCCACGATTCGCGCTATCCGACCTGCTGAAAATCTGAAAACAGGTAAGAAGTTGTTACCTGACAGAATCTATGACGGTATCGTGACGAAGCTGAAACCACCATATGGGTTTGTAATAGCCGTTGAACTGGTCGAACTTTCCGTCGATGTGTTTGCCATGACATACAACTTGAGTTTAACTTATATGGGTAGGAAGTTGCCACCTAACTTTCATGTCAACGATGCTTTGAATCTGTTTCAAAAGGTGCAGTTGCAAGTTGAATCTAACCAAGCTTGGAATCCGCTACCATTCTCCTACTACGCAAGTTATGTGTGGATAAATCCTCAACACCTGCAATCTCCTCCTACAGCTTCTGCTATCGTGGGTAATCATAAGGAATCAGGTATCATAGTCATTCTAGCTAACACCATAGGTAAGATTAAAACATCCCATGACACTTCGACCATGTTCTACAACTCCCACACAGAATTATTTGGGATTCGACTGTCCGGTTTTAATCTCCAGGACATTTTCTCCACAGGTTTGTATTGTTTGTACTGTATGAATTATCTGAAACTTTTATTCTTAATTAACTTCATCTTTACAAGATTAATTATACGACCTGAAAGAGGATTGATTAGGAGGATTAGGATTATAAGCTTTATCTGTTTGTTTCCATCTTTCAGTGATTTATAAAAATCAAACTGTCTATCACATTTTAGATATCATGTAATTTCAAGATTGCAAGATGAAGACCACAGGAAAATAACGTGTTTTGTCCCTTTATTCGCGAAATTCAAATAAGAGTGCCATCAATTAGCTCTTTGAAAGGCATTTTACCAAGCTATCATGCATGAAGATAACATGCATAGTCAACTTGCTACAAAAAAAAACTTTATTTGATGTGTTGGTCTACGGAACGCTAATTCTGAATTTTTAAAACGCCCTCCTTTGAAAGCGATACAATGGACAAAGCACATTTTTTCCTGTGGTCTTTAGTTGATTTGAAGGTATCTAAGTTCGGGGCTTAAACTGTAGTATAGAGATATAGTTCTTTGTGGTACACAATTAATACTTATAAAATTGATAAGAAAAATAGTTCTCATCTCTGCACCAATAAACACTTTTCTTAGAAATGAGATATCAGCAATCTCATTTATTTGAAAATGAGAACATGTTGGTTTGAAAATAAGATAACCTGTTATACGACTGATTATCTCAATAGATCTCTAGTAGTACAGTATAGGAAAGTGAAAGGTAATCCTTCTTCAAGTAGATTATTATTTCAAGTTTTCATTTATTGGACATCAGTGTTTTACTTGTTACTAAAGGAGATAAGGAGAAAATCAATGGATGTGCTTAAATAAGGGAAGTGGCTCCGAAACAGGTTGAATATACACTTAAAAAAAACTCAGTAGACCGAAAATAGAGTTTAAGGCTTTGTTACTAGATTCGTCGATTGGAAACATATTTAGCACAGTAGCGCAGAAAGTGGGGAAAACGTTTTGTATACTTTCGCGGGGAAAAGGTTTTCCCTTACGAAAATATAACTGAATCATATACCAGAGATAGCACAACAAGTACAGTAATGGACAATATTTTTGACTCATGTCTTTATGGAATATTATCCAAATTCGTAACGATGCCCCTTTTGAATGAGAAATCTTTTATAGAAATGCAAATTTATTACTAATGATTCCCTTCGGGGTACAAAACTATTCCTCTGCAGGACGAAATGAGGGAACTATAAAACTTGGGGTGAATTTTGGACATTTTGTCAACGATAAACCTTGTTTCTTTTAATATCAGCCTTGGTCGGCTGGATGTCAGGACAATTTTTTCCATACCAATTAGACATGGACATCTGCAATTCAACTAATATATACATACAGTGCTGCAATATATTGTTCTTTGAAATACGAAAAAGGAGCTATACATATGCGTTAAAACTTTTCTCCACAGCTGTGCTGTGGAATTTGCAACCCTTTCGCATTTACGAATGACGCCCTGCTGGTCGCTTGTACCGACGCTTGGATTAAAGTTTAATTATTTTGAAACTTTAAAATCACTATGAATCGAGAGTACAATTCTGCTTCATTTTAAATCAGTAAACAAAACTTTGACTTGAGATTGATTATCCCAAACACCTCGAGAATTACTATAGCAGAAGATTCTATAGGGGAAGGATTCTTCTTCAAGTAGAAGGTTTCAAGTTTTCATTTGCTGGTCACCAGTGTGTTATTTGGTACTGAAAGAAGTAGGATTAAAATAAGTTTATGTACTGAAACAAGTAGTGTAAGTAGTTCTGAAACAAGTTGAGTGTGCACTTCCCTAGTCCCTGTAGATTACAATAGATCTGACAGCACTCTTACTAGTAGATTCGTCAAATAAAAGACTTATTTAGCACAGCAGAAAATATATTTTCATGGACGAAAGTTCCTCCTACGAGGAAATAACAGAGCCAAGTACGAGGTATAGCACAACAGGTACACTGAGCGAAGAAAGTCCCTGAAATGCAAAGTAGCTAAGATAGGCAACACACCATACAGGAAAGTTTTCGCTTCATCAGTTCTGGAGAGTAAATGAATAAAGTTTCCTCCCCATCCCCCTTGCAGACTTATCTAAAGCAGAGATTGGAAGAACCTATACACAGAGAGAGAAACACGCTTCTTCCGTTGCTTAAACTTACTTCTTCGTCCAAAAGCAGGAGCTCAATAACTACAAAACAACATCAGTAAATAATAATAAGCCATACACTCACTAAAGTTATAAAAATTAAAAATGCACACTCCAATAAAGGGAGAAATAACACAATGCAACTGTAAACTGCGTTTATAAAGACAAATATTATCGTTTAAGTTTCGAAATGAAACCATCTTTCAATACCGACAAAAGGTATAGTAATTGTGCAAACGTCGTAAGCATCCTCTGTGGTATAATGGAGTAATGCGTGGAAATGAGAACAGTCTAAGTAAAATCTGATGTCGTAGGTTCAAACCCACTCATATTACCATTCACTTTTTTAAAACTCATTTTGAATAAAACAAGTGAAAAATGTCAATTTTACAGAAATGTTTTAAATTGCATTCCAAAACTTGAATAACAGGACGAGCTCAGAGAAATACGTTACGTTACCAGTTTTAACACTAAAAACTACGTAAGGGATATAATTAAGCAAATCATGCGAACATGTAAGTTAATATGGCCAGCTATCAAGTTTAATCCCAATCCGGCGATTACACAAGATAACATTTTTTTCCCCCGTAAGATGAAGAATTTTCTCTATTCTTTACTAATTTGGGGGTTCTAATTTCGAATTTGGCAAAAGATATTATGTCGCACATAAGTGTTTTGTGTTGTAACGTCTTTTACTTTTTCGTTTATACAACAAAATTACCTGTTCATATTGTCATGATTTTATGAATATTAACATACTTTAGATCATAACCAGTGATTCCGCCCACCGCCCTGAGTCACCCCTCAAATCCTCGAGAACACCCCCAATTTCATAAATTTTGAGATCCAAAATAGATAGAAACCATGCATAACTCCACTTACACCTTCCCGAGTTTAACTTTACACCCTTCAAACTGAAAATCCTGGCGGAATTCCAGCTCTTAACAGAGGCTATCAAGCACAGAAATACAGTGATCAAAAATACTACAAGAGCAAATGAAACAGAATTTGAGGTTATAAAGCAATGTGTAATTTAGAGCTTTGAAGAATCGCAAAAGCGTTATCTCGTGTCTACACAATAAATCAAAAGAGCGAAATTCCCCTCGATTTGAACGGGAAGAGGGAAGAATCATTTAAAGTGAATTTTCATCGGAGAAACCTTTCAGCTTGAAAACGAAGGGATTTATGGTAGCCCACTTAAATGGGATTGTAGACATATTTTTAGTTGAGTTTGAATCAGTTCATTGAAGTTTTCATCTTTTTAACACGAAAACGACGTAATAAAATGATGAAAATGTACAGTCTATTCCAAAAAGCTTGACCGCATTGATTAGGTTGTTTTGAGCTAAAAATTATCTAAGTCCATCTTCGGGTATCTTCAGAAACTGTAAACCAAAGATGCCAGGTTCGAGCCCTCAAAGGGAGAGTGAACCTTCGCAATTGGAGAAAAATTGTGCAAATCTGTTTTTCTTCTTTTAAGTGCAATAAGACATGTTGAAATGTTGTTAAGTGTAGAAAAATGTAACATTCATTGAAATACGTAATGATACAGTATTTCTCAACTACCCATACATCTGGGCACGTTATGGTTTTTTCAGCTATGTTTCCATACGTAAAAGAACATCTCCAATGAAAGCAAAGACAGCAAACATGTTTTTCGCTTTTATGGTATAATAAACAAGACGAAGGAGAGACAAAACAACAACATTTGCAACGTATATGGATATCATTGTCTTGGACACCAAAAATTCATTCATGTTTCTTCAGAAAGAGTCCTCTCCGAAGAAGGTTAGTAACTACGTTCATGTTAGATCAGTGGTAGAGCGCTGGGGCTTCTAATCGAGAGGTCATGCGTTCGGGGTATTTTTTTAATGATATATTCCTCAAAGCGTGAATAAGTAGATAAAAAATTACATTGCAATAAATAAGTTTAATATGTATTCACACAATCATTTCAGGACAAAAGTACTTATATGTTTAAAATATAACAAAAGAGAGGTGGTGGACGTTGACAGAAAGTCTTTATATTATATGTGAATGTTAACTACAAATAAATTAAATCGTGTAATAACAATAAATAATTGCGTGTAGTGTATTTTTCTGCAGCTATTTGTAATACGGAAGCTACGCCTCCATATTCTTCTTCAAATAGCCAAAGGCTGTCAAAAGAAAATAAGGTTACAAGGGGAAAATATCCAAAGTCTGATCATCGTTACAGACCGCGAGTTCAATATCCCCAAAGTTCACGATTCTCACGAACAACGAGGACACTAAACTTTACTTTAGTTTCTTTCTACAGGTTTTCTGTTCAGTACCCTGAAATGCTTTTTTTTATATGGAAATGGTGAGGCTTTAATCTCTCTCTCTGGATTGGTTCCAAATTCTATGCTGAAGAGAAGTTACTATCGTCTTATAAAGTGGAAGGAAAAATGCTTATACTGACCAGGACTCGAACCCATGTCCATTTCGTATTTGTTTAGAAAGCAAAGGTTTTAACCATGAGCTAATTTTACAACTAGAAAAGTATTTCTAAGATTTGTGTTATTAAGACACCACTAGATTGAGTCACGCTAAGTGGACCATTTTATACACGAGTGATTTTAGATAAGGAAGATTAGATTGTTGTAGGTTAGTATGTGGGTTCCTACATACATGAAGATATCAGAACGACTTTCGAAAGAAATGCGATGCGTTTATATATCCCGGGACGACCATATTTCCAACATAGCGGGGACGTTTTTTACTCCCGTAGGATATATACGGAAACCTGAATATCTAAAAAACTAGAAGAACTAAAGAGCTGAATTAAAAACCATTGGGTAGCTCTTAAAGTGCACTTAGAAGATGAGGAATCCCGTCTTTGAAAATTAATTTCTTTATTTAAAAAATTAGACTGAAAAATGAGTTACGAATTGTATAAAATTCCATTGTTAAACCAAGTTTTTGGGGTGTAGGTGTTGATAAAAATTCTGCAAAATTTTGTCATGTTTAGACTTCACAAGAGAGTTTCTGACCTTCACACTCCTTTTTTCTACGTATGTTCAAACATGGCCCTTTGCAAAAGATGTCGGATTTCGAGCTTAAATATCGCATATGCGTCCTCTTGAAACAATCTAAAACGTGGTTTCGAAAAAGCTTCGTATGTGATCAACTAACAGTAGAAATTGCAACTTTTATTTTCTAATGGTTTGGTCAATACCAGTGGATTTTCTTTGCTATACGACGCAAATGCGAATGTGGTATCTTCACGAAAATCACCATGTTTTGGGGAAGAAGTTGAATATAAGATTGCAATTTATCTTGTAATGTTTAGAACTATCAACAGGATGATGGTGTAGAAAACTCTGTGGCTTTGAATCACAACGCTTTTTTGCTACAGGAAAAATGCCGGATTTGGGTCTAAAATATCTCAAATGGGTTATTATAAAAAATCTGAAAGTTGGCCTTCTCAAGGAAGCTTTGTATGTTCTCAAATCACAGTAGAAATGGTAAATTTTATTTTTGAGTGGTTTGGTCAATAAATAGTTGTTCATGAGAATTGAAAGTGTGCCTTTCAAGCAGTGTAGTAATATGAATCTGCATATACACATATAATTCGCTTTCACTGACCAAACCAATTAGAAATAAAATTTGTAATTTTCGTTGTGAGCACTGACCACTAACAAAGCTTCCTATAAATTTAATTTTTTTAAAATAGATATTTAAGCCAGAAATCCTGCATTTTTTGACGAAAGGCCATGTGTGAACCCTGTTAGAAAGATAGGAATGTGATTCTACCAAAAGATGTTTTGAATATAGACATTATTTTGGTATGTCTAAACATTACAAATGATTGCAGCCGCGTATTTGACTCCTTTACAGAAATAAATGTGGCCTTTTTGAAGATACCACAATTGCATTTGCATAGTACCTATGACGGCGGAGAAACTCAACTTGCACTGACCCAGGAAGCCAAATTTCGACAATGACGGCAGATGTTCGGGGAGTTTGGTCGAGTCGGGTTGGGGATAGGGAGAACTCAAACTAGTAGTCGGGAATTAGAGGGGGGAGCCGACGTGCAGCCACAAGTGGCGTTTGGTCGTCGGGCCTTTTCCCGGTCGTTGTCGGTCTCTGACTTGCCGGCATAGAGGCGAAACTCCGACCATCCCCCAGCACTTGATGGTAAGAAAAGGATGGGCACCCGTCCATTGCCTTAGGTCGGGAATAGGTTGCTCCCCGTCAATTTCCTGATGGTCAAGAGAGAAGCGAGGCCCAGTTTATTCTTGATGGCCGGGAAATAAGAGAGTCCCTACCCAGTTACTGGTAGTCAGGAAAAGGTTGCGGTCCGGTAATTTTCCGACCGTTTTGATCTAGAATTTATTTAACTCAAGTATCAGCATTCCTTTGCAAAAGAATTCTGCCGGTAGATTAGAATATAAAAAGATGGAAAGGGGAAATGTTCTTTACATTTGTTAAAGCAATAGTTCCTTATGTTTTATCAGGAACTCATAATTTATTCTTAGCCTGCAGGGTTACTCGACTCGGAAGCCGTCTTCCAATATTTGGTTGTACGGTCTAGTGGATAAAGCACTGGAGAGCTGTTCTAAAAGTATCGGGTTCGATTACTCCACATCCCACCCATTTTTTAAAATGAAATTACTTTTTTCATTTCTACTTTCGCAATATATACTTCGTTTGCTACTTTACCGAGCATGAGTAAAATAGATTAGTTAAAGCCAGATGAGTAGTAAAATAGATTAGTTAAAAAAATTAAATTTATAGGAAGCTTTGTTAGTGGTCAGTGCTCACAACGAAAATTACAAATTTTATTTCTAATTGGTTTGGTCAGTGAAAGCGAATTATATGTGTATATGCAGATTCATATTACTACACTGCTTGAAAGGCACACTTTCAATTCTCATGAACAACTATTTATTGACCAAACCACTCAAAAATAAAATTTACCATTTCTACTGTGATTTGAGAACATACAAAGCTTCCTTGAGAAGGCCAACTTTCAGATTTTTTATAATAACCCATTTGAGATATTTTAGACCCAAATCCGGCATTTTTCCTGTAGCAAAAAAGCGTTGTGATTCAAAGCCACAGAGTTTTCTACACCATCATCCTGTTGATAGTTCTAAACATTACAAGATAAATTGCAATCTTATATTCAACTTCTTCCCCAAAACATGGTGATTTTCGTGAAGATACCACATTCGCATTTGCGTCGTATAGCGAAGAAAATCCACTGCTATTGACCAAACCATTAGAAAATAAAAGTTGCAATTTCTAGTGTTAGTTGATCACATACGAAGCTTTTTCGAAACCACGTTTTAGATTGTTTCAAGAGGACGCATATGCGATATTTAAGCTCGAAATCCGACATCTTTTGCAAAGGGCCATGTTTGAACATACGTAGAAAAAAGGAGTGTGAAGGTCAGAAACTCTCTTGTGAAGTCTAAACATGACAAAATTTTGCAGAATTTTTATCAACACCTACACCCCAAAAACTTGGTTTAACAATGGAATTTTATACAATTCGTAACTCATTTTTCAGTCTAATTTTTTAAATAAAGAAATTAATTTTCAAAGACGGGATTCCTCATCTTCTAAGTGCACTTTAAGAGCTACCCAATGGTTTTTAATTCAGCTCTTTAGTTCTTCTAGTTTTTTAGATATTCAGGTTTCCGTATATATCCTACGGGAGTAAAAAACGTCCCCGCTATGTTGGAAATATGGTCGTCCCGGGATATATAAACGCATCGCATTTCTTTCGAAAGTCGTTCTGATATCTTCATGTATGTAGGAACCCACATACTAACCTACAACAATCTAATCTTCCTTATCTAAAATCACTCGTGTATAAAATGGTCCACTTAGCGTGACTCAATCTAGTGGTGTCTTAATAACACAAATCTTAGAAATACTTTTCTAGTTGTAAAATTAGCTCATGGTTAAAACCTTTGCTTTCTAAACAAATACGAAATGGACATGGGTTCGAGTCCTGGTCAGTATAAGCATTTTTCCTTCCACTTTATAAGACGATAGTAACTTCTCTTCAGCATAGAATTTGGAACCAATCCAGAGAGAGAGATTAAAGCCTCACCATTTCCATATAAAAAAAAGCATTTCAGGGTACTGAACAGAAAACCTGTAGAAAGAAACTAAAGTAAAGTTTAGTGTCCTCGTTGTTCGTGAGAATCGTGAACTTTGGGGATATTGAACTCGCGGTCTGTAACGATGATCAGACTTTGGATATTTTCCCCTTGTAACCTTATTTTCTTTTGACAGCCTTTGGCTATTTGAAGAAGAATATGGAGGCGTAGCTTCCGTATTACAAATAGCTGCAGAAAAATACACTACACGCAATTATTTATTGTTATTACACGATTTAATTTATTTGTAGTTAACATTCACATATAATATAAAGACTTTCTGTCAACGTCCACCACCTCTCTTTTGTTATATTTTAAACATATAAGTACTTTTGTCCTGAAATGATTGTGTGAATACATATTAAACTTATTTATTGCAATGTAATTTTTTATCTACTTATTCACGCTTTGAGGAATATATCATTAAAAAAATACCCCGAACGCATGACCTCTCGATTAGAAGCCCCAGCGCTCTACCACTGATCTAACATGAACGTAGTTACTAACCTTCTTCGGAGAGGACTCTTTCTGAAGAAACATGAATGAATTTTTGGTGTCCAAGACAATGATATCCATATACGTTGCAAATGTTGTTGTTTTGTCTCTCCTTCGTCTTGTTTATTATACCATAAAAGCGAAAAACATGTTTGCTGTCTTTGCTTTCATTGGAGATGTTCTTTTACGTATGGAAACATAGCTGAAAAAACCATAACGTGCCCAGATGTATGGGTAGTTGAGAAATACTGTATCATTACGTATTTCAATGAATGTTACATTTTTCTACACTTAACAACATTTCAACATGTCTTATTGCACTTAAAAGAAGAAAAACAGATTTGCACAATTTTTCTCCAATTGCGAAGGTTCACTCTCCCTTTGAGGGCTCGAACCTGGCATCTTTGGTTTACAGTTTCTGAAGATACCCGAAGATGGACTTAGATAATTTTTAGCTCAAAACAACCTAATCAATGCGGTCAAGCTTTTTGGAATAGACTGTACATTTTCATCATTTTATTACGTCGTTTTCGTGTTAAAAAGATGAAAACTTCAATGAACTGATTCAAACTCAACTAAAAATATGTCTACAATCCCATTTAAGTGGGCTACCATAAATCCCTTCGTTTTCAAGCTGAAAGGTTTCTCCGATGAAAATTCACTTTAAATGATTCTTCCCTCTTCCCGTTCAAATCGAGGGGAATTTCGCTCTTTTGATTTATTGTGTAGACACGAGATAACGCTTTTGCGATTCTTCAAAGCTCTAAATTACACATTGCTTTATAACCTCAAATTCTGTTTCATTTGCTCTTGTAGTATTTTTGATCACTGTATTTCTGTTCTTGATAGCAATACCTTTTTTCACAACAGTTGTTGTGTCTCTTCCGAGCGTACCAATATTTACATATGAATTATAGTTCTCTAAGAAATTGAAGTCTGTAAAGACCACCTCTTGGAAATGGCATATGTCCAGGTTATTTGTGTGTAAAAAAGTTACGTAAGAGTTGTTTTTCATAACTACTGTATATACCATTTATATTCAATGATCCCATTCTCTTACGTTAACTTGCATTCCATACGAAAAACGAGAATAGTAGAATGAATAGAACATATAGTATGGACATGTCTTAAAACTGCTATTGACAGAAGAAATCAGCAAAAGAGTTTTAGCTAGTAATGATATTATTTGGTCTCTAGAACGTCTAAATACAACAAAACACACATTATGTGTCATCATCGAATGCTTGAGCTATCTGTGGAGGAGGTATCCTACTTGAAATAGAACAGCCTGATTATACTACTTCTTTAACACCTGAATCCATGATGCTACTAAACCATGAAGGTTGCAATTGTTCTTGTTTTTATAATGTTTTTCTTTTTTTTACTCTTGTTAACTTCTATAATTCCACTTTGTTCTGACACAAACATGAGTGCAGGAGGGGTTGTTTTATCTTCACTACTTTCAGATTGTGACGTCACAAATTCCATTGCCACATCTGTGCTTGCATTTTCAACCTGGCTGTTTGTGTGTGCTGGGTTCTTGGTGTACGATGACTCATCATTGGCTGGTTGAGCTATGTCATTTGCACTTGCGTTTTAATTCGTGTGGTGGTTTCACTAACGGGGGAAGGGAGTATCGGTTCATTATCACCATCACTTGTTTTCTGGTTCAACTGATGGAAATCCGGTGTTGCCAATCCTGGAAATTCACTGGTGTCGTGAATATTGGGAACAGATGAGGTGGGGGTACTCACATAATTTTCCCTATCACTGCTGCTGCAATTGAAAAGGACCTATCGGATTATGTTCGTTTTGTTCAGCCTTGTTGCCCGAATTAACGGTAGAGGATGTGTCTTCATATCGTGGTGTTGTGGGCATTCTTCCATTAACCAAATTTGACATGTTTAATACTATAGGGTCCCCAGTGTTTGATACGTTGCGATTACGTCGTGTCAGACAAGCACTAATTTGATGATCTGATAGACCATACGCAAAACACTTAGCTGGCTCCCCAGTGTAAACAATAGTAGCCCAGAAACAATGAATGTTCAGTTTGAAGGGTATATGAGCTTTCAAGTCCATATGGCAAACCTTTACACCATTTAACACTGGAAATTTAAATTTATTTGACCAAAGTTCATTCTCAAGTTTCTTTATGTAACCGTATTTACTTAAAGCAGCACGTACTGCTGCCATATCCATTTCTATAAGAAGATCTAAGATCCGTACACGAGTGGTGTCGTCACTTGCACTCATAATTTGAACCATGCTTTGCGTTCCATCATTGTGAACAAATAGCAATTCCTCTGGTGTATCACGCAAAAATCGTTCATAAGTGCGGAGGGAGCTAAATTTCAAATAAATACAATATTCCGGTATGTTTAACTGAATACCATCAATTTGATCCATGTTTATGTTAACTTTATCAGCCAACCAAATATGAGCCTCTGTTGCTGTGGGTCGAACATGACGCGTGGATTTGTCGAACGAAAATTTCACTGTATTTTGTCTAACAGAACGAAACATACTCTAAGTCGGACAGTCAAGTATTTACGCAATAAAGAATTTAAACACAAAATCCAAGATTGCTAACGTAGTTCAAAGCACTCAGAAAGTTCAGACACAGAACACTCGAAACCAAAAACTGTAATCGATTCACAAATATCTGCTCACAGCAGAACTTCGCAAACAGGTCTTTTTTTCACCAACATAGCGAGAGAATCCTACCAATGAGCTCATGAACTCATCTGTCTAGTGTTTTCTGATAGAACTCCTTCTGGAGAAACATGACTGAATTTTCGGTTTTTAAGACAATGGCAATTATATACGTTACAAATGCTGTTGTTTTTCTCTTCTTTATCTTGTTTATTGTACTATGAATGCGAGAATTAAATCTGCTGTCTTCACTTTCATTGCAAATCTGCTTTTACGTATGGAAACGTAGGTGACAAAACGATCACATGCTCAGATGTATGGGTGGCTTCCAAATACTGTATCATTACGTATTTGAATGAATATTACTTTTTTCTACACTTAATAACATTTCAATATGTCTTATTGCACTTAAAAGAGGAAGAAGAAGACATATGCACTTTTTTAATTGCAAATGTTCATCCTTCCTTCTAGGGGTCGAACCTAGCATGTTTGGTTAACTGTGACCGAAGATACCCGATGTTGGACTTAGAGAATTTTCAGCTATAAGATAAAATAAATTATATGGTCAGTAACAACACTATGGCTTATAGCCCTTCCCGAGAAATTTAAGCTGAAGAGTGCAGTAATCAATGCGGTCATCCTTTTTGGAATATAGTGTACATGTTTTTTTTTCAATTGTCCTCTAATAAAATTCCGGAAAAGATTAGAATCCTGACTTATGCTCAATATGTTTGAGCAGTATATTGAGTATTTTTATGTTCTCGTAGTATTCATGAAGAGTTTATTGTGTAAGTAAGATTGTAATAGCTGACTTACTTGAATAAAAAAGTGGTAAAGACACTCGACTCCGGGTCGTGGGTTCAAATCTCAAGTCGACTATCATTTTTTTTTAAATCAGAGATGAAATGACACTATGTATGCATCATACTGGAACTCGGTTGTTATTGTGGGAAATGACAAGGGTGAAACATGTTGATATACACCTGCGTGCAAACGAGGATGCAAAATCATGGCCTAGATAGGTGTACTTACATAGGGATTGTGCAAGGCGTGAAACTTAGAAACAAATAAGGAGAAAAGTGTGTTTAATAATGGACATGCCAAAGGACAACACAACGATTGAAGCAAAATCATGTATTACAGTACGAGCAATTGATAAATGACGAGTGTCCACAGTTTATGCATGATTGGACATCTTGCCGAACGCACTGCTACACAGGGGATCGAAATGTTCCAGAATGCTTGTCGTAGTAGTCACAAGCATATCTTGACTACAATAGAAAAGGCTGGAACACAGGATTCGTAAATTGGTTATATATCAACGACAATGCGCAAGATGTTTTCACGTCGGTACAAAACGTAATAAATATCATGTGCTAGTATGCAGGAATGGATCTTACGATAGAATGACTTGAAAATTCTGAAGAAGCTGTCCAGTGGTTGCGTATAGGGCGAAGCACCTAGGGGAATATTAGTATCAAACTCGTTTCCCAAACATGGTACTCGCTTTGCTGGTTAACGGCTTTCAGCTCGTATACAAAACTGTTTCAACCAACAGAAAAAGATAAATAGGAGTCGGCGGTGGGATTTTGAATCCAAGACCCCAAGCTCCGGAGTCTAAACCGCTACTCTTGTTTATATTTTTGACCTGCTGGTTGAGGATAGTTGACTGGAAGGTATTGTGTTTACAACTCATCTAATTTTAGTTTCTTTTACTCTTTATCATTCAAAACTATATTACATTTCTTTCATACTACTCATAAATAAATGATACCATTTGCATCTTTATACATTTTCACCATTTTATTGCGTCGTTTACGTGCTGAAGGATGAAAACTTTAATGAACAGATGCAAATACTCCTAAAAAATATGTCTACATTCCCATTGACATGGGCTACCATAAATTCCATCGTTTTCGAGAGGAAATTTTTTATCTTTTTTCCGACGAAAATTCACTCTAAAAAAGTATTCCCTCTTTCCGCTCAAATCGAGCCGAATTTCGCTCTTTTGGTTTAGTGTGTAGACACGAGATAACGCTCTTGCCAAAGTTCTAAAGTAAACATTGCCTCATAACCTCAAATTGAGTTTCATTTGCTCTTATAGGATTTTTGATCACTGTATTTTTGTGCTTGAAAGCCTGTGTTATGATTAGGGATTCCGCCAGGATTTTCAGTTTGGAGGGGTGTAAAATTAAAATTGGGTTTTGCATGGTTTCTATCGATTTTCGAACAACTGTCGATTTTTGAGTTGTGTGACACAGGGGGTGGTGTGATGGAATCACTGGTTATGATCTATAGTGTGTAAATATTCATAAAATCAAGACAAGATGAACAGGCAATTTCGTTCTATATACGAAAAAGTAAAGACGTTATGTCACAAAACACTTACGTGCGAAAAAATTATGTTGCCAAATTCGAAATCAGCACCCCCAAATTAGTAAAGAATAGAAAAATTTCTTCATCTAACGGGTGGCCATATTAACCCACATGTTAGCTTGATTTCGTTAATTACATCACTTACGTAGCTTTTAGTGTTAAAATTCTCAGCGTAACGTATTTCTTTGAGCTCGTCCTTTTATTCAAGCCTTGGAATGCAATTTAAAATATTTCTGTGAAATTGACATTTTCCATCTGTTTTATTTAAAATGAAAGTTTGAAAAAATGAATTGTCATATGAAGAGACTTGAACCGACGACCTCAGATTCTATTTTGAATTTCTTATTTCCACGCATTATTCTATTACGTCACAGATGACGCTTCGGACGTTTCAGAGTTTGGTACAATTACTGTACATTTTGTCAGTATTGAATTATCGTTCCAGTTCGAAACTTAAACGATAATGTTTGTTTTTATAAACGCAATTTAAAGTTACATTGTGTTATTTCTCTCTTTATTAGAGTGTGCATTTTTATTTTTTGTAACTTTAGAGTGTGTAATGCTTATTATTATTTCCTAATAAGTTCATTTCTATTTTTGGAGTTCATGCTTTTCGCCGATGAAGTAAGTTTCAGACATTCAAATTTATGTTTGTTTACAATTATCTCGTGATGTAAATAGTTATGTCCTTATCCAGGATTGGAGAAGGATCCAAAACCTTTACATTGTTTCAAACTAGGGGCGTGTCTTTCTTTTCATAGGTCCCTCCAATTACTGCATTTGTATATTCCCGGAGGAAAAAAAGGGGCAACAGATATTTCTTACTTGTCCAGAACTGATTAAACGCAACATTTCGTGTATGGTGTGTTGCCTACCTTCACTATTTTGCATTTCAGGAACTTTCTTCGCTCAGTGTACCAGGGAATTTTCCACTCTTTGCCTCTTACAAATAACGCCCTACTGATAGACGTTTGACTAAAGTTTGATTACTTTCGAATTTTGAAATCAAAGTAGATTACTCTGTGTTTTCCCTTTATATTAGTAAATGAAACTTTATATTTTGGTAATATATCTTTGGCTGAAATTTTATCTGGTAGATCTGCATGTTGTATATTCGTAACATAAGCTGACAAGTAAAACCAAGTGTTTGATAGTATCACTCACGTTAATCCAACATTGGTTTCAGTAATTTTGTTTTTCAAGCTACATGAAGACTGAATTATCAAAAGCAGCGACATTTGAAGAGAACGAAAGAAGTGAGTGCATTACAATTGTATTTTCATTTCATTCATTTGTTCCTCCTGTATCCCTGACATCACAAGTTAAATCTAGGGCTAACTGTATAAAAGTACATTTTTTTACACTTTAATCGGTACAACATTTGATAACATACTTTCTCAGTTTCAATCACTATTTGAACACATTTTCACACAACCTAGTGTTTAAAAAGGTGAGTTTGGTAACCTAGGAAAGTTGGATTAAAACTCGGGCAGCCTCATTGATAGACTCTTGTTTTCACCAACCAAGCTAGGAAGAATATACGAAATTTGACACTTTTCTCCCTATCTAGTGTGTCCCTGAAATAATGGCTCAAACTTCGGGAGGTGATTATTTACATTAAGCTAAGAAAAAAGTTCCTTTGAACAAATTCTTAGATCTGATTAGTTTCGGAGCTACAGGAGCTCAAAGTTACAATACGTCAGCATTGTGACAAATGACGTCATATCTTGACAAGTAATTCCATAAGCAATGTCGACTTAGGAAATCACACTCGAAGTAATACCCAACATATCTATTTAAGTCATGTTTATGATTGGCGAATACAGATTATAGAGCATTTCCACTCTTGCTCTATTAAACCATTTAATTTCATGACAATGAAATTCTTAGGTTGCAAAACCAATCTGTGTGGCACTCCCTCAACCAAAAGTATACTTTAATAGATGTACTGGGTACTACTTCGGGTGTGATTTGCTAAGCCGATACCGCTTACGTCATTATGTGTCGAGCTATGACATCATTTGTGAAAATGCTGCCATGATTTTAAGCGCCTGTATGCCAGAAACTATGCATAATGTTGAATTTCTTCAAAGGAACTTTTTCTACTTTTGATGAAAATAATTACCTGTCGAATTTTGCACTATTATTTCGGGTACGCCGTATATTGAATAAGTTCAAGAGAAAATGAGTTTGAAGGATTTAATGTGTTTGTACTGTGTACAAGAATACGGAAGTTATATAATGTCGAACCATTTAAAGTGTACAAGGAGAGCACATCGTTTACACTTTTAAATCTATTTAGAAAGGGACCGAGCATTAAGAACCAGAATACGTTGGAAATTAAGTTAATCAAAAGTATCCACGAATATTTACAAATGGGAACGATTGAAGGCAGATGGGTTTCAAATCTTTCTTTTCACGCTAGATTCAAACAAACTCAAAATTTTACCAAATTACACTTCTTAAATTATATTTGTTTGTTTCCGAGGCAAATATTTGTTTAGGGTGTCTGCTAAGCATTAGTAAATTCAACAAACCACCTATTGTGCAACCAAAACTTGAATCATCTCCAATAGCAGCACATCGATGCCGGCCGATATCAAAAGCGCCTGATTTGCTATTTGGATCGGTGTTGGTATCCGCTATCATTCAATACAGAATGGCGAACAATTTTGTTGATATCTGGGAGTTGAGCCAGTCGGTATCGGAAATCGATATTACTCGCTATCGGTAAACACTATCTTTCACTGACAACTTAAGTACCCATCTACGACCCCCTGCGATTGAGTTCAAACTTTCAAAAGAAGTGCAGAGCAATGACCTAAACATTGTTCTCATGGAGTTCTATTATCAAATGCCTAGTTTTGGAGTTAGATGCCTGTAAATTTGGGGCAGCATGTGCCCAATAGATCCTTTTTAGAAAAAGTTTATGATTGTAGAATGCCGCTTAAAGGAGAGTTAAATATTTGCCCTGTGAAACCGTAGTAATTTCTTGATAACGAAATTCCTACGTAGGGAAAACATCTACACAGCATTCCTTCAATCTCAAACTTTGCTGAAATAAATTAATTGGGTACAACTTCAATTGTGATTGGCAAAAACGAAATGATTTGTGTGATTTTTTTCTGGAGATGTGTCATTTTTGAAAATACCGCCATACATTTTGCACACCTCTAACGGCGAAAGTAAACATCTTTCGACAATTGTCGAAATAAATTTTGTCATATTTTGATGTTTTGAGATCCCCTGCATGGTGGTATAGTCTTGAACCCCAGTTTTCCAACTATACGTAGAGTATTTCTCTACGAATGTGCGTGTGTTAGTGAAATTTACCCTCTCCACCCCAAACATTCACAGAGAAATACTGGATCTTGGAAAAGTGACAAATCAAAATTGTACGTATCACCAAGTAGGGGACCTCAAAACAAGACAAAAATGCCTTTGCACAATGTTTTAAAGATGTTTACTTTCGCCGCTTAAGGAATGTATGGCGGTATTTTCACAAGTGACACGTTCAGAAAAAACAAATCACACAAACTATGTCGGTATAGCAAATCACAATCGAAATTGTAA
>JAGDQP010036678.1:0-18951 GCA_022664845.1 Lepisma saccharinum | reverse complement strand
TTTGTACCGATCTAATACTTAGTGTATGCATTTAAATCTTATAACAATATTGCCATCTGTAACAATGTATTGGTCAATTTATGAACGCTTACTGAACAACGCCTGATATTAAAGAAGTGTGTTAAGTAGGTATGGAGAAGTTTAAGGCCATACAGTTATAAAAAGATCTTTTTTTCCAATACCGAAATGTTCATTGACAGGGGAAACTACTCCATAAGTCATAGAAAGCCAGGAAATTGGTCTCTCAGAGTCGTAGCTACAATACTGGGTCGTCTTGTTTAATCTGAATCTTTTTTTTTTTTAACTTATATTTTGAGGGCTGCTGCGGATGATAGGGATATTGCTGAACTTGCGAAAAGTATATGTTTTGTCATTTCATGTCTTCTGCCAAGACTCACAAGGGATACTATCGAGAAGTGCTCTCTGAAAGCAGCCAAACTTCGCAGATAAATTCTTGACACGAAAGCGAGGAAAAAGAGGTTTCTTCGTTATTTGTCGAATTTCACTTCGTTTTCGAGATACAGTGGTTCCAATTTGGAGCCCAAAATCGATTTTTTTTTACGTACAATGTTAAATGAAAATAATATTTCGTGGTAAATCATAAATTATGCACTAAAGTAGTGTTTAGCGTTTGACAATTGATATATATCAATACGGTGCATATAACGAGTTATCAGCTTTTCAGTGTTGCAAACCTGGTATATTTTTAATGGCACTTTGTTAAGCACATGAGATAGCATTTCAAACTGGAAATATACATATGCAACTTAAAATGTTCAGAGTTTGCACAGTGAAGAGTTCCGTGCTTCACACGTAATGTTTATAATCACTGAGGAATACCAAATATTCAATAAACCGCCGTAGTGCAAAAATATACCAGGTTTGCAACACTGAAAAACTGAGTGATATCACATTTAACTCGTTATATGCACCGTATTGATATAAATCAACTATTAAATGCTAAACACTACTTTAATACATACATACTGTGATTTACCGCAAGATATTATTTTTATATAACATTGTACGTAAAAATGAATCCCTGTATCTTGAAAACGAAGCGAATTTCGATAAATGACAAAATCTGTTTCTGTGCTCCAAAGAACAAAATTAAAATTTGGACTATTAAAAAAAAAAACACCAGTTCTGCAATTGGGCAGCTAATTTTTACGTACGTTGTATAGCTTTAAGGTCTCTTTCCAATGGTTATAAAATTTTGTGCTTTCGGAGCGCATTTCTCGACAGTGTTCCTTGTCAGGCCTAGTTAACAGCAGTGCGCAGTAGCTCCGGTATAGTAGGGGAGGCCAAATGAGTGTCTTTCCGACAATTCTAAGGGAGCCAGTGACAATACAGTAGCTTAAGCGTGGACCTATTTCAACTTAGACGATCATATTTTAAAGTTTTCTTAATTATTAGTTTAAAGAGTTTGTGTCAAATTATGCTGGGTTGGTAAGAACTAATTTTTACTGTTATTAATTTCTTCTTTAGTTCAAACAAGGAGCCTTTGAAAAGAAAAGTACAAACGAGGGCAAGTAAGCTAGCGAAGGCCACGAGCTCAAGTTCATCCTTAAGTGTTTCCTCTGAATTGAGTATGTTCCATGGAGGCCAAGTCGATGCAGGTTAGTAGATGCTTCTCGTTTTTACGATAACGATTATTAGTTTGCCCTGAAAACCTAAAAGATAAATTTTACAGAAATGGTTTATAGAATTACCTACCTACCTCTAGGACTTAAGAACTCGAAAGATCAATCCCGTTTTCAGCATGGACATCTACCTCTTGAAGATCCCTTCTAATATTGTCATCCCAACGCTCTCTTTCCCTCCGGCTTTACAACCCGGATATAATGTAATCTTCGTTTGCCTCCCCATCCGAGCTATATGGCCTGCCCATCGTAGTCGTCGTGATTTCATTATTCTTATAATGTCGGTCTGTGAAGTTCTTCATTATGCAGTCTCCTCTATTCTCCGTTTCGGCCCATATATCTGTCTCAGAACTTGTTTCAAAATTCATTTGCCATGGTTGTACTCTACTTTCGCAACCATTTCTTGTAGCATTTAAAATTACCTCCTCACTTACTTTAACATAATTTCGTTGCTTTCTTTCATCAGTGGGCGTGTATTTTTCCAGTACTTAAAATACGAGGCCTTTTTTGATTCCATAATTAGAGTTCTGCGAGCATTTATATTGGCAAATTTTGTGCCACTGACAGATATGTAAACTGCTGAGAGAGTACGTAGTGTTCTGTGCAAGATATGCTTTTCTGGTTTTCTTTGGTCAAACCAGAAACTGATATTTTAAGTCAGTTATGTAATTCATTTGTGACAAAATTTTAAGAACGTAAAGTTCAGGTTAAGCGCCTGAAAGTGTGCCTCGATAAGCTCAGTAGGTTGCATTCATTTCGTCAGTAAATGGCGCCGTAGAATCGTTGCTGTTGTAATCGACTTCAGTTTTACGAATCTAGTGTATTTTTTTCTTATTACAAAAATTATTATGGTTCAGTTTTAATTTCAGCTCAAGCTGTCAGTTTCTTGTTTCTTCGATTCAGATAGTCATTTTTTTTAACAGTTTTATTTTATTTTAATATTAGGGGAACTTTATTATTTCACTATCAGAAGAAGGTTCCAAGGCTCGTGCTGCAGAAATATTACTCTAAAGATCTATCCAAACATAGAAAATTGCCATTTGATGGATCATATCAAGAAGGATGTTAAAAGTATTATCCCAGAATTGAAGTAGTATTAACTAACACATCAGAACCAAATATCAGTACAGCTGATACTATGTCATAATTTTTCGTATCGGCGTTGCACAGCTGTATCACATAGACGTTCTCGTACCCATGAGACACCATTCCTATTATTTTAGGCAGTTATATTCACTTATAAACACGATCAAAGAAAATTGTTGATTTTTTTGTTACACCTTGGCTTATCTGATAAAAAAGAGTGTCGAACTTATTTGCGAATTTAGGAAACTGCATTTGCGCATTTTCAATGTGACAGTCGGAAAACCATTCAAGCCGTACCTACAACACTTAAAATAACGATGTAATCGTATCCAAGACACGTGCCGAGTTTTATTCTTTTAAACTAAATAACTTGCCAGAAGATCTTTGAAATAAATTGATTAGTTCTCAAGTTATAAGCAGAAAACTCTTTGTAAATAATTTCTGTACCTTTCAGAGTTATGATCTGTAATTTTTAGACTTTTGTAATACGTCTTTCCCGGACATAGCGCAATAAAAATTTCTCCCCCTGTCAACAAATAAAAGAAAAAAGATGTTTAACCTATCCATGAATTCCATAGCACAAATTTTCGCTTTGCCGTAAACTTGTTTTTTTTTTTTATTTATTCAGGTTCGCACTAGATGGCAGATGGCATTTGGTGCACACACTACTGAACAGTAAATTATGAAATTTGTCAAGATGGTGACATATCTAAGAAAATCGTTCAATGAAATGCGCAGCATTTATGTAATAAGTTCATCTGCTCCAAACTCACAACGATAAAATATATTATTGCGGTTAGAAATTATACGACGGGGTGTTTGTAACTTGTTGCGTTTTGAAATTCACTTTTTTTGTTTTTTTACTTTATTTTAAGGCTAATAACAATATTAAGAGATTTTAGGTCCCGCAATTGCCTCTCCACAAAGGTAAAACTTTAGACAATTCTTTTCACAAAAGGTTCTTTCGGCAGCTACTAGTGAAATTAACTGATCCTTTGAAGCACAACGAAAGGTGTTAAAGAAAAAATGGAGATGGAATTATTTGGACACACTAAAAGGAAACACGAAGAACTCATACAAGTCTGTTATTTAGGACAGCGGCATCCATTTAGATGAAAGTGCAAAAGTGATGAAGAAATTGTTCGATGCTATCAAAGAAAAACGTACGCATGAGGAGTACCTTTCATTTGCACGGGTTTGCGGAAAACTTATCTCACGCCAGGGACTCTCTCACATTCGCTCGGATTTACGGAGAATTTGTCTCGCATCAGGGACCCTCAAACACACAGATACACCTCATGTTCCTGCCACTTCGATATCGATCAACTTCATCGTCCATGTTGCTGTAGCTTGCATCTAAAGTCGTGCCACGAGCTAAATAATCATATAGAACTCCGGTGAGTTGTTTGTGTCGCCTATTTAGTTGGTTCAATTTTTGTTCCATTGCCCTCTTGGTCTCGAGCTTCTCTCTTGCGCTTTGATGAAGGGCAGTAAAGGTAACTGATAGATCGTGAAATCTCGTTCTTGTGAATGCAATAGTCTGAAGTTCGGCCTCCTCTTTCAAAATGGCCATCACCAATTCTTCAATGCAAAACTCAATAAGTGATCAGTCGTTCAAAAGCTGGAATCATTTTTTCCCCTGAAACCCCACGTCTGCTCATCTGGAGTTCTTCTGTAATTGCTGGTGGATGGTAGCGGCAGTTCGTTAGAGACTAGCGAATTTGTAAAAATTCGGCCAGTTGGACGTTGACCCGCTTGGGTCTGCTCAAAAACTAAGCGGTCGCGCATGTTAAAGGTGCCGTTATTAGCCACCATTTTATCAAGAGGTAGAAAAATTTCTTTGGGGAGTGTGACTAATAAATCAACACTGATGGGGGAGAAAACAATTAATTTCCGTGGAAACAGTAAATTGTTTGCATGGTAATGTGTTGCATTGTTGATAGAGGTCCTCTATTAATCTTTCAAGTGAATCATTTTTATAAAATTATTGTTACCAATAATGCTTATATGCAAGTTGTTGCTTTTTATGTAGAAGTTCGTTTTACGAATATAAAACCTGATTTGACTTTGACTTGGTCGAGTTTAGGCGTGTTTAGTATGGTTTGGAGGGTTTGTATAACATTGCATGTATTAGATTGATATTATTTCTTGATTTAATTATAATTTTAGTTAACCTAAATGTTACATCGGTAAAATTTAGTCCAACCGTGCATGTTAGGTATGTAAAGAGTTAGATGATGATATACAATGTATCTACTGACCTGGAATTTTATTTTGGACCTGAGAAACCTAGATTTCGAGCAGAAACATGGATATTTTTTTTAAAGTTTATATTTTTAATTTAAATTTTCAGTTTATTAATTTCGCTCTGTAACCATTTAAAATAAACTTTATTGAATTTGTAAATTGAAGGTTACAGAATAAGGCACTTGAAGTATTTTTTTGTTGTTGTTGTTGTTGTTGTTGTTGTAAGAAGCTCCCACGGACTCTCAGACTTCTTGTGAGTACAGGTGTGGCGACCCCGAGCTGAAGTCAGCTGTACTTCTTTCTGATTGATGCTCTATTTTTCTTCTCATTTCAGCTTTCTCTTATCCTCTACTCTAACTACACATGTCTTATTTTATTTCCTAAGTGAGTTAATTTGCTTATGTACTTTGGGTCTGTTGTTACACTAAGTTTTGAAGTTACCTTAACTTCAATATATGTTTTGTCAATATTTGAATTCAAATAAAGCCATTTTAAACGCACCGAGGACCCGATTACAACCATTATGACTCACTTTAATTTAAAATATTTAATGTCTTCCTCTTAAATAGTTGCTTCAATATGAATTCGATAGGTTCGGAACGGTACTTAGTCAGTCCTCAGGGCGTTGTCGAGATGTAATTTAAATGTATGTGTATTTTTTTTTCTGAGATTAGATTGTATGTTAAATAATGTAAATATTACGACCAGACTGAGGTACACTTTTCTTAGGTTCCCACTGTTTCATTCGAGATTAACCCATTTTGAATTTTTTTGCATTATACTATGGTCTATGATGCCTTTCCATTGATATTTGGGGGCCTTGGGTGGTGCCACTTCTGTACTTTCCCTTGTTAGTATTACTAATAACTAACTTTATGGCTTATGAAACTCTCAAGCTCATCGCCGCAGTAACAGACGTTCGCCATTGGATTCTATCCTGGGCAATATCAAGCCAGTTTTCATCACGAACACCTACTTCTCGAAGATCTCTTCTAATATTGTCCTCGCAACGACGTCTCGGTCTTCCCAATGTTCTTCCATCCGGCCTTCCAACCATTATAGAATATAATCTTCGTTTTTCCCCCATCCGAGCTACATGGCCTTCCCACTTAATCGTTGCGATTTCATTATTTTTACAACATCTGGTGAATCGTACAGTCCGTGGAGTTCTTCATTGTTCAGTCTCCTCCTCTTTCCAGTCGTCTCATCCCGTTTCTGGCCCGTATATCTTTCTCAAAACCTTATTTTCAAATACACATAATTTATGTTCATCTGCTAGGGTCGTACTCCAACTTTCTCAACCGTAAAGTATTACCGGCAGAATAACCGTTTTATATATTTTCAATTTCCTTGATATTAATCGCGCTGTTAGAAGTTTTTGGACTGAATGCGTTCCCCGATACTAAGCTACTTTTTATTTCTTCCGTAACCTCATTTTTGCTTGTCACGTATGCTCCCAAGTATTTAAATTTGTTTACTTTCTCTATAACCTCATCCCTAATTCTTGTTTTTTTTCCTTCATTCCCTGTGTTTCGGCTTGTTATAATGTATTTTGTTTTATCTAAGTTTATCTTGTTAGTATTACAGTCTTTAGAAATAATATTCTAACTGAATCCGAGCGATGCTCAGCCTCTTAGATATTCTTTTGTTAATTTTCTCATTCTCTGTTTTGTTTCAGTATCAGACGGTACTCCTGGTGCAGAATTGAAAGAGAAAATTAAAAACAACTTGGCGTACATAAGCTCAGCAGAAATTATTGAGAAGGAGGCTCAAGTAAAACAAAAGAAAACTTCCAGCCAACTTCCAAAGGGAACCTTAAAACAAACTAATAATATTCAGGGGAGGAGCAAAAGTTCTATTACCAAGGCTACTGAACGTCTTGACAGTGATACTGACTCCGTGAAATCGTCAACCAGAAACTTTGTAATTAATCGAACACCATTACAAACCATCACCAATGGATTTTATAGACCAAGAAGACAGTTACCGAATCACCCCAGATTTGCTAGTGGTACTCCAGTGAACGGACTGAAACAAAAGAAATGTGCGAATGAGTTCAATACGAGTGAATTAATTGAATTGAGTAGTGCGCTTAAATTTGATGAAATTAAGGACAATGTGAAAGACAGGGGTAGGAAGATTCGTACGCCTTCATCGAAAACCTCGGTAGTACAAAACTCAAGGAAAACTAGGAACGGGAAGTTAAGCAGCGAGGAAACGAACACACTAACAGAATCATTCAACAGTCTCAGACTTGAAAATGAGAACTTGGACGGCAAGAAACATACTCAGTCATCGTGCGAGGATAATAATATATGTGAAGGAACCACATTGGAGACTGAGTTTTTGAAACCGATGGATAATACAAATGAACATAATACTTCGCAAAGTGTAATTGTATTGTCGGATGAAAGCAGTAGTGTTAACATATCATTCAATCCGGATTCTCGGCGAAAAGGAAGAGCGTATGATCTTCGGCCTGCGAACTTGCCGAAGAACGATATATCTCGTCCAGGTTTACCGTATTCTCTTCGACGAAGAAAAGCTCCACCTACATGGATGAAACTATATGAAGTTCCTGAGAACGCAAAACATACTTCAGGTATGTAAATTTCTTTGTTGTACTGTTTTTTTTTGTTTTTTTTTTTAATTTGTGTCTTTTGTAGACTTACGGTGTACCGCTTTTTTCTCTCTCTCGTAGGCTCTTAACTGCGCTAAGTTCTATTTAAGAAGAGAATAAAAGCAGTTAACCAGTCTAAAATTTAAGATCAGCTGACCGTTAGCGATCTTTCGCCATTGTTGGCGTGTTGGGAATTAGTTCTCTGCCAGTAATAGTAAACTCTTAGGTCATACTGGTCATGTCTGAAGGGTCTAAGTTTGTATCCAGTAGTGGCATTAAATATGGACTGACCTTGGCCTGGTCGAGAGGTTAGCGCGCTCGGTTTCTATGCGCGTGGTCACGGGTTTAATTCCCGCCGAGGTCCATTGAACGGAATAGTTCGGAGCTCACTTTACCAAATACTGTAGGACCCGACCTTAGAAAGTCCCCAGCTAATTTAGGACGGTAATAACATTAACTCACTCAAATATGGAGTGTGAAAGTCATGACGTCATTGAACTCCATTTGTCATGTCGACCGGGAGAAGTTGGTCCAAACAGCGAGGAGCCACGCTGGAAGTTAATGGATCGCGGATAAATACTCACAGCAGTGGCCTTGAAAGGATTGTTGGGTACTGGTGAAGAACTTAAACTCCTCAGAGTATACTATTCAGTGATCAATGTGTTAGTTTTTCACCCAATATGCGTGCCGCTTACCATGGGCACTGGTAATCGATGAATGCAAACTTTTTTTTAAAAAAATTCAGTAAACTGACTGCTACTAAAGTTCCATTAACCATTGGAATTGTCGTTTATGCTTACAAACGTTTGAAATACTCATTTTATATATATTCTCACAAAACTTCATTTATGGTGTTACATGCATATGACTCATATGTTTGGGAGCACACTGCTGGTTACCATTGCAACGGGGGATTTGAATAGGAGTTTAACAAGTCCCTTCTGTAGGTCAGCCGTTGTACTTTTCCTGGCCCTGTGAGGGCCGCCAGAGTTAAATCATGAACTGAAATGTTTGGTATCTCGATTGGAAGATCACAGAATTCATTAGCGACGGTCGGAACTTCATTGTAAACTATCAGCCGTATTGAAAAAAAAAAACATTGGAGTGACTAGAGCTGTACTAACGAGTTACTATCAATCATCGTGTTGAAAGATCGTTAGTACACCGCTAGTCACTTGGATAAAACGTTTCTAAATACGGCTGTATATGTTACACTTTAGTTCAGAGTTTCCAGTCACTATAGTTAAAGTATTCCCAGGTAAACATTTTCAATAGTTGTATCGTTTGAGTTATATTCCCATTCAGGTGTTGAAATTATGAAGTTTTTTTGTAAATGGTTGGAAAGGGATTTGTTTTTCAGTTCAGAAATTTCCATTTCGTTGCACTAGTTATTACTGAAGGCTTTCTTTCACTATTTTATTTCCCCTCCTCTCTCTCGCATAAGTTGTGTAAACATCGTGAAGCAAAGTGTCGTCTTCTGTTACCGGTTCGCAGTGCTTTTGTTGTATTTATGGGAACTAATTTTGCGATCTTTGTCTCACCTACAGTTTGTACAGGAAAAGAATGTTTGTTGTTGTGATTTTTCTTTTACTTGTGATATTGCTTCCGTAATTATTATCTTAATTAGTACAATATCCATTCAGCAGTAGGGTGACGTGGTAAGGTTACCAATTTTTCTGTGCTTTTTCAAGCTTTTTAACTGATTGATCAGGGAAGAAATAAAGTTGTTTTAGTACATCGATTGAACGTGTCATGTGAAGAAGTGAAACATTCCAATTTCCGCAGTAACGGAGTAGGATGACAATCTCTATACAGTCGAAAGATGCATGAAATGCAAGAAGAGATACATTCTAGTACTAGAGAAACACGAATTCTTACGATAGACATAAAAACACCAATCCTAAAAACAAATCATTGTGCCGCCAGGATGTTTTTATGAATGTTCTCGATATTTGTCAGAATGGAATGTTCCCTTCTTCAAATGACATGTTCAATTAGGAACAGTTAATTTACCAATGTATGTTTATATTCGGGAACTTAAGTCACTTGTTTATTGAGTCCTGCCGCGCTTATTGTGACCGAGGTTATCCAGTGTTTCTCTCAGTTGCACCTGGGAATGGCGGAATGATACTAGAATAAGAGATGCTGACTGCTACACAGAATGACCTCATTTAATATATTTGTGGCTGCCTGGGGCCATAGTTGCTTGTGTAGCGTATAAAATGTGAATTAAAAATAGAAAGTTCTAGGGAATATGATTGCCAGAGGAATTTATCATTACACAGTCTATCTAGATTATAATTAGTAATTTAAAGGTTTTGAGTAATATTACTCTTAAAGTTGTTCTCAAATGATGCGTGGGCACTTAAGAGACTATGACGAAACATTAAACAAGAACGTTGCCGAGATGCAATTTCAAAATAAACATTTAATTTCAAATGATCTTCAACATAAAAGAATACGATAATGTATTAGTTTAGTTGACATTGTTACAGAAAGTATCTCAATCATGCATTGTACAAAATATAGCATCACATATGCAAATATGCGTACTTCCAACTTCCAAGTATTTTTTACTCCTATGTATATTTACGATATATAGTTGCTTGAAGATCCATAAAGCAGCTATATTGAAGTTAGAACATTGAATTAGAATCATTTTACGTTTAAAATCAATAAACAATATAATTGGTTCAAAAGTTTTGAACCTAAACAAGATTCACATTAACTTTTGGCTTAAAATAGCGTTACGTTTTTCTGCATTCGAAATAAATGTGTTTACACGTTCTTATTGACACATGTCATTGAGTACCGTAGTTTTGTGTACTACTAGTAACACCAAGTATTCCTAAACATGTTTTCCTGCTCATTTATTATTTAATGTGATGAGACTTAATCCCACAGGCTATTTTTTATGTATATATTATTGTTATTATGCATGGACCATTGGTAAATTTCTTGTCCCTGTCTATATAAGAAAAATATTAGAATGTTGTTTGCTGTTCAGTAGATATAAGAACATCTCCAGGCGAGGAGGATATTTCATGACATGACAGAGGTTCTAGTCTTATATGACGATGTTTTTTTGCCGGGAGTGGGGTTCATCATCTGGAGGTGAACCAATGGCGTTTGTCCTTACCTTCAATTGGATTCCGATGATGTCCTAAACGGACGTAAAGTTTAAGATGGAATCCTTTCCACTACAATCAATGTTTTCCCATCTAGAATCGAACCGAATGTAACGGGTGAAACGACCCCTCTATCGAGGACGACGGTCCTGTATACGAGACTAACTCCGATATTAATTATAACTTTGACTAAGAACAGCGATGTACTTACCAAAAGGGAAGTTACTTCTTAACATTATCCTCCTTGGTAGCAATGCATTTTCACCAACGGTTCTGGAGCTTGCGGATTTCACTTTTCAAAAGAAATCCTTGGGCAGCATGCGCACCCAATTTCGAACAACCTGTTTCACCTTGTCATCACTGCTTAACTTTCTCGAACCGAAAACCTTCTTCAGTGGGCGAACTAAGAAAATCAGGTGAAGCAAGTTCCGGAATGTACTGGGAAGAATGCTTTATTTCATTTTCTGTAATGATCAGCCACATGAGAGGACAGGAGTTATTTTGCGGAAATAATATTAGACTCTGGGTCCTTTTCCTCGTATTCCGGATGACAGTCTTGAATTTGTATTCGTCGCATTTATCGTTTTATTGTGTGACGTTACATGAAGAAATCCGTGAGCATCTCAAGAGATAGTGGCCATTATCTTCCCTCTACACAACGTGGTCTTTCGTAGACTAACACGTTTAAGAGTCAGCGTAAAGTAGTCCATCAATGTTTCATACGTTGTTCAGTGGACAATAAAGGTCTCTCTCCTTCTCATTCCAGTTCAAAAGTAAAAAGCAAAACACTACACGTTAGAGTTACTCGCTGAATACGAAAGTGCGCCAGTCGTCGTTTCTGTATGGTGGTCTAGTTATTTTGTTCCCGCGTGGATATTATTTCAAAAATCATTTTGAATTTTCTATTTGTTACTTTTGCTGCTGGAATACTCGTGCTTAACAGTGGAAATAATAGTTTTTTGTTGTTTTTGAATGAAACAAACGCATGTCGGCTTTTATGGTTGGCTTAGAATTAAGAATGCTATGTTGGATATATCCTTGTTCAGCTGCCTTGCATACAGAACTTGAATTTGTATTTTTTGCTTGACTAAGATATAGAACAAACTTCCTATTAACAGGGATGAGAAGCGGGATAAAGAAAATCACAAACAATCTGTTGTAAAACATTGAAAATACTTTCCGGAACTAAAAGCTTTCCTGACATACTGATGCTTGAAGTGGTAAAAATAACTATTGCCTTATGAAATACACCGGGTGCAGTGTTTAAAAATAGTATGCAAAATTGGCGCGCCACGGCCACCAATTAGATTTGGCCACTTGCAGTCGCACCTTGGCCACCAGTTCTTTGCTTTAAATGTTCAACGTTACAGGTATCAAAACAGTGCTGCCGTTCCCCGTCCTGTATTTTATCTTGGTGCCGCGAGTGCATTATTTTCTACGCATTTTCGGCACACCGTCGTACGTACTGCAGCTTGTTCAGATACCGCCGACGCAACTATGTATGTGTGTAATAAATGCATTTCATCGTTCTGCAAGATCATATATATGAGACCATCAGTGATCACAAATAGCCACCACAACATTCTTGAGATGGTTTCATTTGCCATGAAATTTTAGAGATCTTTTTAAACACTGACTGGGTGTATCGAAAATATTGTAAAATAAATAAATAAATAGTAATAATATAAAAAGATTGTAACGCGATATTAATATAACACTTAAGACCTTGTTGCCGTGATTTCACCCAACCGAATTTAATGCTGTCAAGGCATTGATCAAAAACAGTGACACCTTAAAATTTCTTAACGATTCGTTAACTCATTAGAGGGCTCCTCGCTCCAACCCTCCCATTTTTAACATTTTTTAAAATATTTCAGAAACTAATCGTATTATCAAAAATATAAATTCATAGAGTACTAGATCTTGTCGACTGATGAGTGCTCAGACTTCCATTAAATAATGACGTCATAATCTTTGAAAACGTATCACTCGTCAATGGACGCGATCTCGAGATCGCTGTCCATTGCATTCTATAGTAATTTGTAAGTTCTAGTGCGCTATGAATATTTTTGATAGAGCTTCCATTTATATTTTTGGTAGTACTCTTAGTTTTTGAAATATTTTGAAAAATGTTAAAAATGGGGGGACTGGAGCGAGGAACACTCTTAACGATGATTGGTGAAACCCTCACTACATGTTGCGCTTATTTACATAAATACCAGAAATATTATAGGAACCGCGGGACCTCTTGTACACCGCCAAAGCTCGATCGCTTATGCCATCAGGGCTGTAGGACGGAAGCTCAATGGTTCTTCTTTCTCTCAGGGTGTGACTCCCCCTTAAGCCTTTCCTATTGCATGACAGTATTTATAAAATATATTTAGGTGATTTGTTATTCTACCGATTGACAGGGTTTGGTTCAGATCAGAATGTGTTTGTTACCTCTGAGGTTCCATGTGAAACGCATTGATTTATTTACGTTTCCTCAGAACCACTGTACATGTACTATTGATAGTTTTCTATGCTTCCTTGTTCAGCATTTGGTACTTTCATAAAGGGTTCGCTGAATGAGGATGAAAAATGTGGACAATACATTTATTATTTTTTGTTTCTATTTTAGCCTCAAGGAAGTATGGAAAGAATCAGGTACATGACGATGAAGAGAAGACTGATGCAGGAAATATAATTCCAGATAGTACAAGTGATATGATCTCAAATAGTAATAATTCTAGGAATTTACGTACAAGATCGCGTTTACGTAAAAGTCGTTTGGACCGTCGTATCTGGTCACCAATAGTAGTATTAGAACAATTGTCACTTCCAAAGTTCGCCACGAGTACTCCGATGGTCGAGGAAGTGGCTTCTCAAAATTCTTATCACACAGCTACGTGCAACGAAGTTATCGCTGATAGAATCTTAGATACATTTAGTACAAGTGACGAGATACCACCGACACCGGAGGAGATTGCCAGAAGAGGAACTGTGTTTTCTTCAGTGTCATCTCGACTATGGCTTCCCCGAACGCGTCAGGACACTCCACATTTATCCCATAAAGTGCTTCGCAATAGTGACAGGTCTTTGTGTAACTTGCGTAAGAATACCCTTCCTTGTCCTAAATCTAGAGAGGTTGTACCTTCTCCAGTAGCAAGAGCAAAGAAGAGAGGAAAGCGTCGACCGAAACTTTGTAGAAAACGAAACGTTGGGGTAGGGAAGACAGCTTCGAGTGTCAGTAGGCGTGTTGTTAGGAAACCAAAAGGTGGTGTGGAAATCTCATCAAGTGACGAGGAAGAAAACAATTCTTACCAAACTGTTTCTGATGACGAGGACATTTTATCTATGTCAAAATCATTTAATCATCTCGACATTACGGATGAAGACCAACATGTTATTGATTATTTGTTAGATAGTGACAGATATTCTCCATTAGCCGCTGGCTCTCAGTATTTTGACAGCAAAACAAATGAGATTGATAAGTTGGAAAACCTTTCTGAAAATAATGATCTGGTGCTAGAACTGCCACTGTCGACATTTCCTTCTCGACACACAGATGAGATAAGATTACGCAAAAGTTCCGCACAGTATTCTGCTGCAGATGGTCGTATTTCAGGTAAGTTAGCATGTTTTTATTTATTTCTGTGTGTATTAACAAAATACATATTGCTTACTATTCGAAGATGCTCAGAAAAATTTATATCTGAACTGCCAACGAATTGAACTCACTCAAGCTTGCTGTGCTCACGCACAAGAGTTCTCTACAGCTCAAGTGTGTGTGGCTACACCGCATGCAATTTGGCAAGGTGTCTAGGGATTACGAAGGGCCAATAAAGACTTCTGGATTAAGTAAACATTAGGAAATATATATGTTTACTAATAAATTGGAAAGTAATAGGCATCTAATAGAAGCATATGGGATGTGGGAACTGTAACAACTAAGCATTTATTTAATAAATTTGTTTATATTTAAAGAGGTAAGATAAATCCCTCGTTTGCCTCTTTCGCAGCATTCAGTCGGCTTAGCTTTCGGAAGGTCGTGGTTCAATCCCAGCAGCCGACCATCCTGACCGAGGTTTTTCCTCAGTCACACCAGGCAAATGCGGGGATGGCATCTTCAACTTAGGCCATGGGCGTCATCTTTCTCCATCCTATTTCGACCTGAGCCTTAGATTCTTTCGCAGCATTCTGTAAATTATTCAAAGCTTCTCCCTTGATTAATTAGAGGTTTGATGCTCTATTCGGATTGTATTCTGAATTGAATTTTATTTATGGCTTTCAGGCATCTAAGGCTCAGGCCAGGATAGAGGAGGGGAAAGAACCTGGGAAGGTGTCAGCCAAGGCCTAATGTGAATGAACTATCCCGGCATTTGCCTGGTGTGACAGGAAAAACCTCAGTCAAGATGGCTGGCCGCTGGGATTGAATTCTGTTCTCTGTTACCTCCCCCTAACTATCCTAATGAGAAACTCTTCCGAGTACAATTGAGTCAGGGTTCAGTAATTCACTTTCTGAATACAGGAAAAGTGAGAGTCGTGCTTAGCAGTCTGGTAGTAATTGTTACATCTTCTCAGAGTGCTCTTATTCTTTCTGTATGCAGCTCTACATCCTTCGAAATCATGCCTTGAAGCACCCTGGCTTGTATTATTCTGGTAGCTGTTAACAATTTGCTGATACGCTTCTAAGCCTCATCTGCGCTACCAGATCGGTGGCCTTGATGGGAAATAAAGGCGGTAACATGAGGTCACAAGTAAAGACGCTTTGTTTTGCTGCCACCAGAGCCCCGTGGGAGCTGCACTTCCAACTTAGGCGCTTCTATGGGGCTGCGCCCCCCTTTATCGTAACCAGAATCTCTGCAGGGATGCACTACCTTGGTGTCAGCCCTCCACCATAGGGGAGGTTTGCCCATTTATTGTAACCTACTCTTGGTCATACACTTTCATACTAAATTTCGTTTCTGTAGCTTCAGTGGTTTTTGGGTGGCCATTTGCGATCCAAGTTGACTTTTTGAACGTTTTCTTATATTGTCATGACCTACTTGTGATTGTACACCTTCATATAAAATTTCATTTCTTTAGCTCGGACGGTGTGGAAAAGGTTTTTTTTTTTGGGTGGCCATTTTCAATCCAAGATTATGACTTTTCCAAAATGTTGTAATATTTTCCTAAACTACTCTTGTTAATACACCTTTATGCCAAATTTCGTATCTCTAGCTCAAACGGTGTGGGAAATGGATTTTTGGGTCCGCCATTTTTGATCCAAGATGGCGTCTTTAGATATATTATGTAATAGTTTCGTAACCTACTAAAGTCTATTTCAGGAGACCTGAGAGTAAGTAACAACAAACCGCCCGCCACCCCCAATGTCTGATTTGTTGCGTGCCTTATCATGCAGTTATATAAAGAAAAATAGTTCTCATGAATATTCGCTAAAAGTCAACGTGAGATTATTAATTATTAACTTTAATTTATAATAAGCAGATAAAATGTTTATCTAGGATGAATGTTGGTATTTGAAATTGTGAATTATATTGCCATTAACAGTAATGCCTTCCAGCCACATTGGTTTCACTCCTTCCCTTTGACCCATTCTCACTGTCACCAGCAGACGAAACTTGGCGTCTAAAGACAAGCAGTGGTCACATTCCAGTCCCACGGGAGGGGGACACATGCTTTCCTCTTTGAGTTCGACAGAGGCAAAAGAGAAGGGAAAGGGGAAAGTTTCTTAACACATGGATAAGACACGTGCTGTATGGGGGGAGGAAATATCTCTGCCTACAAAAGCCAACTCGGTTGCAGATAGGGCGGATAAATACGCTTTCTAGTGCTACGGTTGTTTACCTTTACTTTCAAGTTTCGTGGAATAGACTTTAGTGATGATGTACCTTCGTACCAAATTTCATTTCAGTAGCCCCAGCCGTTTAGGCTGTGTATACTATACAACAATAAGTTTGGCGGCCATTTTGGATCCAAGATAGCGACTTTTTCATCATTTTGTAATATTTTTGTAAACTACTAGTGATCATGTACCTTCATACCAAATTTCATGTCTCTAGCTTAAACGGTGTGGAAAATGCATTTTAGGGTCCGCCATTTTGGATTCAATATGGCGACTTTTTCAACATATTGTAATATTTTCGTAACGTAGTAGTGATGTTGTACCTTCGTACCAAATTTCATTTTAGTATCCCCAGCCGTTTAGGCTGTGTATTCTATACAACAATGGGTTTGGTGGACATTTTGGATCCAAGATGGCGACTATTTTAAAATGTCGGATTTTTCCCTTTACCTACTCATGGTCCTACACCTTCATACCAAATTTGGTGTTTCTAGCTCCAGTAGTTTGGCCTGGGAATTTTGATAGTCAGTCAGTCACAGTGACCATGGGGGCTATATGTGGATAGAGACTAGTTGGACACGTGACTCCTGAAATTATTCAGCGTTTGTGGTCATCTCGAATTTTCTTGAGCACTTCTGGCAAACAAATTGCAATATACCCATTGGCATGACAAACTTTGTCTTCCAAGAGGAACAGTAGTCACATGTCCTTTTCTGGAAGAAAGTAGTCATTTATTTAATAAATTTGTTTACATTTAAAGGTAAGATAAAGCCTTCGTTTGCCTCTTTCGCAGCATTCAGTAGCCTTAGCATTCGGAAGGTCGTAGGTTCAATCCCAGCAGCCGACCATCCTGACAGGTTTTTCCTCAGTCAGCAGATGTTGCGTGGACGCTTCTTTTAAAGGAGGTTCATTATCTGGAAAGATACGAACTGATGGTTAACGCTTTGTTTCTGGGTCCTACTTGTCAATCCACCTTTTGTTACCAGCGACAATGTCTGCCATACGTCGTTAGGTCCCACAGAACTCCCTGAAGTTTGTGCAGTGTGGAAACAAACATGTAGCGGAAAGTTAATTTTTCTTCTACATAGCTTACGGAGAACAGTCTGACGAGGTCGTTTATTCAAAGATCTTAAACACCATAGGTTCAATGCCTCTCGAGGTTGATCCGAGCTCCTTTATACACCCAAGTGCGTGGACGGTACCTTTTACTTAGGCCCTGGCCGACTCTTTTCCCTTGCCGTATCCCGGCCTGAGCCACGGATGAGTGGTTCGACACCACCACTCGCAGCTGTATGTTCTCCATAGTGCACTTTCATACGAACCTGTTCAGCAACACTCCGCCTCCAGCCTGTTTTGTGGGTCCTATTTCATGAAGGAACTCTGCAAATCTTCACTCTCCACTTTACAAACATTGCAGAGTGCAGACTAATTCTGTTTCATGTAGGTCGAAAAGAAACTTTGCAGAATCTGTTTCATCATAGTACTCTGCAACTCTGCACTTTTCATGTTATACTCTGCATTCGTTGATTTCGTTTCATGTAAACAAATTTTGAAAAGTGAGGAGTAGTGGTTTGAAGAGCGAAGAGTGTAGATACTGCACGATTTTACATGTTTCTGTTTCATGTAGGTTTATATACTGCAAAATATGTGACGGGTACTCTTCAACTCTGCATTTTATTTTGCAAACTGTGAAGGGTATTTGCAAATAATTACTAGTGAACTATGGACGTTTTTCCAGTTATAATATTACTATAATTATTTTATATGCTTCGGAGAAATTTGTTGGGTTTGATTGGCGACGATTCCAGTGATGAAAAACAGCAAAATTTTGACAGGGTGAGAACCAGTGTCCGATTTGTACAATTTCCAGAGTGGGGAATTTTTCTCAGAACGTTCAACATCGTATTTTATATCCGTTCATATCCCAGGCCTGGGGGACATTTAGGAAAACAGAGCCAGGGAAGATTTTCGCAGAGAGGGGGAAATCCCAATCATCCCCCGCTTCAAATAGAACACTGGTGAGAACAGTAAGAGAAAACTTCAGTGAATTCGGTGATTCCGCCAGACTTCCCCCTGTGGGGTATTACCCCCCAAAAAAAAATCTCGAAAACACCCCAAAGTTTAATTTTTTGCTGTGAAAAACCGATAGAGACCGTGCAAAACTCTACATACACCCTCAATTTTGACTGTACACCCCCGTAAACTGAAAATCCTTGGTGAATTCCTTTTCAAAGAAACCTTACGTCTACCATATTCTCAATTTGAATATGCCCTTTCTTGTATTACTGCCCGAATAAGAAAACCTACAGAAAAAAGCATGGCATTATCCTCAAAACAAAGGGTGCTATCGACGTTGCATTGATTAGGAAATGGAGCACAAATGCATGGAATGGGCCATGT
>JAGDQP010036677.1:0-18951 GCA_022664845.1 Lepisma saccharinum | reverse complement strand
AGATATTAGAGATATTCAATTTATCATTTTAAACAATTATAAATACCTTTGTGTGTCATTGAACACGTTGCAGTTAAAAGTACATAAACATAATTATCATAGAATCAACAAATAGTGCGGTATGAAAGATTATTTCATACTCAAAATTAACATTTTTATGTTCTTAATTTGGTTATTTCAAACATGTTTATAGGCCTATAGCGAAGATCATAAATATATAATTATATATGACATTATTTCATTATTCACTATATATATATACATATATTCTACCTTTTGGTATAATTAGTTACGTCAGGTAAGGATCCACTTTTTACCTTTAGTTCATTAGGTAAAGTGCACCTGATGTTGATACAAGTAGAGGCCTATATACATAAATATAAAATTTTCATTTTATTAATAACCTAGATCAAATTGATAGGTTTGGAACGTTCATGATTTGGAAATGAACATGTTGATCTCATGCAATCGGTCATATAACCATTAGGAAATAATTGGCAACATTTTCCTTTTGATAGTTAAAGTTTTTTATTGTTTTAATAAATTCTAAACATTTGGTTATCATAATTCTTAATTGAGAGCATGAATATATTATCTTAAAGTTAAAGATAAATGAAATGTGTAGGCGGTAACAGCACTATGGCTTACGCCTATTACGAAATGTACTGTCTTGTTTACGAAACCGCAAAATACGAAAGAGCAGTATGAAGTGTTTTATTTTTAATAAATTGACATAAACATTGTAATATACTAAAACCTTGGCATGTGGGCATATGACACAGGGATAGGCATGTGACACAGGCGCCTTTCCATGTGGGGTAGGTCGTAGCAAAATAGTTATTTTCTTATACTGAGATAAAAAGCTTTTATATTTGCAACACAAATATATACATAAATCACATGTCATGTAAAGATTAATAATTGCTTGTCTTCTCGTAAGTATTTTGATAAATTTGTTAACAGCTGCTATGCAGGCTTATGTTATCTTACAACCTTACTATCAACATGACTTTTGAGATGGGTGATCTGTGACGCTGGTTTACTGACTCCTGTTACTGAACAATAATAATACGACACTGCAATGGGTGTGTCGATGACGTCAAGTGACTAGACAGTATGTCACTAACGTTGTACAGCAAATGAGTTTTAATGATAAAGCAACATTTTTATCATTATTTGTCATGAAACTAACATTTTCAAAGAATCGTATTAAAATTTAATTATATTGACACTTCTCAAAAGCGTATCTGAACTTTCAGAAATGCATGTGTCCTATTGGAACAATAATCAGGATGAAAATTATTAAGGATGAAACATAATATCAATTTGTAACACATTTGATTAAATAATCAATAACCAATAGAAGTATCATTGTACTTAATTAACTTGCAGTATTACATACATACATAGTATTAATCACTTTACCTTTATATCAATTGTATACCCTTTTTTCTATGGATTTATATCCTGTGGAATACAATAACATGATTTTCACTCGCTAGATCTGGAGTCACTTTCGCACAAATAAATGCAGTGAAATACTTAAATCAATTGCTTTTGGCAAGATTCAATTGCATTGTTGAAATTCAAACTCATACACATAAATATAAATAGATATATTTATTAGTTTTGTTTTGCCATAAAAAATTCATCTTTTTTGTATTGAATACCGGATATTAGGTTTCTTTACAAAAATGCATAAAACTCTAAGATGAATTTCAGCCAAATTGTAAGGAGTTTTCTTGAAATTCGATTTGAAATATTTCAAATAAAAATCACGCTTTTGTCTGCAGTTCTAATTACTTATAAGCAGAACTTTTTCTGATTCATAGGAATTTTATAAATATTTCGTTTTCTTTCCATATATTGAAATAACTCATAATTGTTGACGTTGTGTATTCGTCATTTAATTACTCAAGGTTTGAAGCAGAATGAAGAAATTTACAGTTTTATTTAACTCTACGGTTGATTAAATTCAACTGTTTAAATGGCTTAATTATTTATCCATTCGCAAGAATTATTACTTACTCGATCGCATTAAAAATAGATTAATGTGAAATCGAATTAGAATCATTTAAAATGATGCTTGGGCTAAGCCTGTATTTTGTTTCAGAAAATAGCAAATAGTAAGTTAACGGTGTTTCTCGCGTAGATTTATGGGTGGAGCGCGAGGGCATTAAAAGATACATTGATAATGCTCAATCTATCCATGTCACGAGACATTAAGGGAAGTGGAGAGGTTATTCCTACTTAAACCGTCTTTTACTTTCCTATGTGTCGCGGAATACGTAAGCGAAAATGATTATAGGCAATTTCAGTTTTCTACTCAGAAAATTGACTATTTTATTTTGTTATTATTAAGTTACCTTCGTAATTCACTCTAGTTTCTTCTTTCGCAAAACAGAATGTGATTGTGTTAAAATCATAACTCAATGTTTTATATTCGTTTCTTCATTACCTGTATTGATAGTTTGAAACAATAGAATTTGATGAGTATCAGCGTTATATTTTAACAAGAGAGGGTTGTTACGAGGAAAGGATGTAGGATAACTCAAACAATCAACTATCCTCAACTTTCTCAGGTAATGCCTTCATAATCTTTTAAAAGGAAAGATTAAATTAACTTTTGTATTCATTTACTTTTGAATATTTAAATAAGGAAGGTAGGAAAGGGAACTTTCGCACGAATGACTATTAATTAGGTTTGATGAGGTTACCTAAACACTTGGCTATATGTGCTAGAGTTGGATTTTTCTTTCACTCATCTTTTAATCAAAACGTGCATGATTCAAGCTTAAGAATCAATCGATTCGATAGTTAGATTTAAAGGCTTTTAGGCAACTATGCTTCAGGCCGCGTGGATGATAGGGAGAATTGGTGGAATGAAGAAGTAGGGGGAAACGGGAGAATCCCGGGACAACCTACGCACACGGTGCTTGTCCACCACGAAACCTAAAAGGCACGAATGAGGATAGATGCAATGACACTCACTCCTGACAACAGAGGTAAACACTCTATCTACTGAGTCACTGTACCCTATCGGCTTCTAAAATATTAAGTTTGCTGCTGCCAGGTGTTAACATTGAACTATGAGGTTGAATTATCAAAATTAATTAACCTACACTTGTTTCTGGCGCTCATATTTTAGACCTTTATTAATACTTTAAATAGTTGCTTCATATAGTTAAGTTTAAGAATTTCTGCCATGTCGCTAATGAGCGTGCAAATTTTCAGACATTTTAACAGTAATTATTTTCCTTTACTTACTTTCACCAAAAAATCATGATCCTTGTCATTTTAATGGTTACGATTAACTCATGGTAATCATTATACAATTTGACTACGTTAATCGCTTGAGACAACTAGATAATACAACTATAAATGTTTATACTAGCGTATGTCGATCATACACCGTATATTCAAATATTGCGACGCGATTAAAGCTAATTGATGTATCACGAAACTAGGTGTGTGGTACTTTACAAAACAAAGAGCTTTAAGGTGGTCGAATACCTTTCGTCCTTACGTGCGTCAGCAAAGAAGTGGTTGATTATTGTAAAAAACACTCAGTCTTTGAAGGTTGCAATATCACATGTGAAATAATTAATAACTTTGACATGGGATTACTTTTTACGTAGCCGCCATAACAATTATTTGCAAGAGGCTTCCATAATTTAATGCAATTCATAATTCACATTTAGAAGAGCAAAATATTTGTTTCTCTATATCTTTTCTAGACTTTAAAATATAAGTAGAAGATTTCCTTTACTCATTGTGTGGAAACTATTGTCTATAACCTATGGCGAGCGACTCATTGAGCGCTACCTATAGCGTACAGTATACAGTGCGCGCACAGTTGTGCGCAAATTCAGTTTCCGGGACGATGTCCTCTTGTCCTCGTCTGTTATCTGAGGTATATTTCCATCACAAATCTTTTCAAAGGAAAGATTTGTTGCTAAGAGAAAGTTTTAGTTCAAACGCCATTACAATATTAAATGAATTCTTTCTTAAAAAGATCTTATAACAAAGTATTAAACAATTCATATGAATTCTCATGTAACGCATTTGAATATATGTATCTGGAAACACCTTTACACACATTTATATACATTCAGATGAGAACAGGTGAAAGTCGGTAGTACACCCACGGAAGTGGTTAATAGGTGGGTCGCGGTCCCATAGGGGGTCGCGACAGGGCCTCACCGTGACAATTTGGTCTAGTGATGTTGCTCCTATGCAAGTGGATAGTGATGACACTAGTATAAAGAAGACGAGTGGTGACATTAACATAGTGGCCAATAACAAATCTGGTATGAATATCGGCATTGAACTTGGTACAGAAGGGAATTCTAGTGAAGGTGAAATGCTTAATATTCCTATTGAACAGTGGATGGCTGATCATCATGTGGATATGATGTTTGCGGCTGGAAAACTAATGGCTTAGAACCTCAGTGATCGACCAAAAAACTATCCAAACTTTGCTTTTCGAGGCCATGAAATCATAATTAATTCAATAATCATTAGTATGTATTAGATTATCATTTCTTGCACTGTTTCAAAAAGAGAAGTTTTCCGAATCATCTACACATATTAATGTCCCATCTCATTATCTGCCTTAAAAGCAAACTGATGACAAACTCGACTTCATCACTGTATTCCTGGTAAAATTTTAGTTCACATTGATGACCCCCTTCTCACTTAAAAATCGATCAAGATTGAATATGATTGACTTTAAGATGGCGGGGATGTCAAACTTATTTTCTAACAGATAGTGCATTCTACACCTTGACCATTAATGTGTCATCATCGTCATCATCATATTCAGCCGTTTTCTATCAATTGTTGAACAAAGGCCTCCCTTTTTTCTTTCCACATATTTCACTCTGCTACTATCCTTATCCATGAAGCTCCTAAAAAACGGTTGATTCCATCTACCTATCTCTCATTTTGACGTTGTCTTGGTCCTTTCTTTTCTCTGGAAATCTAATGTAGTACATTCGTCGTCCATTTCTCCATCTGCTCGTGCATCTATGTGACCAGCAGTTCAAAGTCGTGATATATACACGGTGTATGTCCAATCGAGCTGCGTTGTCTGTGTCCTGGCAGTCTAGCGTCTAAACCCAGGCATTTTGATCCTCTTAGTTCGTACAGGACTGGCCACTGGCTTTGCCAGCTTCATTTCGTCCTCCGATACTCTTTCTTACATTTTACCATCGTGTGCTACAAATTGTGAAGTGCAGACAATTCAGTGACCATGCTGTTTGTTAATGCGAGTGGATAAGCAACCCAGTCATATTTGTTCGCCAAGTCGTTGTTTGGGTACTAACATGCCCAAGGACGTAAGGTGCTATCTTGCTCAATTACCTTAAACCTTAGCAGAAAATAAATTAAGAACTGTCCTCCCAGTTATTAACAAAAGTCTTTTAAAGCAACAGTCCTGGTTTACTGGTCCTTCCCGGTTTTCTCACTCATTTAATCTGTATTTTTTTTATATTTTCATACTTAAATCACATTATGAGTACATGTTCTTTGATTGAAACTTTCGTGTATTGCACCAGTCTTAATGGATAAAAGCACTTTTAATAAGGCTTTATGGTCGTTTTCTGATATAGCTTACTTCCCTGCCAGCAGGTATTGTAATAAAAAGCACTCTCAATCAACAATAGGTTTACATGTGAGATATTAAAAATACAACAACTTGGGAACCTAGGTGCTTTCGTAGGATTACTGGCGATACTGACAAATATCGACATTAGTGTGAATCATTACAAAATATTGCAAGAAACTTATCCACAGTTTTTAACAGTGTAAAAGCTCGATTTTTTTTTTAAAAAAAAGAAGGTGTATAGCAACACATACTCCATGCAACTCAATAAATAGCAATTTGTGGGGCTGGTTCCTGGTAAACTGTACATATTATAAGTATATTCTTTGGCCTGCTCGATTTCCGAATATAATAGTGTGTGTCTTCTTTCTCTCAAATATACGAAAATTACCTTTATCCTTAAAATTATTAACAAATGGGAAAGTATAATCTCAACTTCAATTGACCAAAATAGACAACAGTAATTTCATTCCATAACTTGTCAAAATAACGACATGTCTCCCAGAGCCAATGGACTCAATCTTACGACTGTGTTCATCCTCATTTTATTTGGCAAGTTAAAGTTGTACCTATCCAAAGCAATTAGCACTATTCGTTCCGTTTGAGCAGGGACGTATTTAAAAAATGGGCCAGAACCTTCAAAACTCATAGTTTTGTTTAGTCACCTGCACACTACAATGCACTCAAGTACTTTTAGATTTCTAATTTATAGTGGAATATAATGAATGCACTAACGTAAAACGTTAATAGCGAAATGACCAATATCAGTATAATAAAAGAGAATTTGAAATGCTAAAATATGCATATATGAAAAAGATGATGGCTAATAGCACGTAGTCAAATCGTTCCGTCCACTGTTGCTTCGTCGTCCTGTAAAAATGCATTTTTTAACTCCACTCTCCATATATCAACTATAAAAAAAGAAGGTGGTTGATAGTAAGTAGTCAAATCCTTCACCGTTGCTCCGTCGTTCTGTAAAAAGCGTTTTTTCACTCCAGCCACAATAAGACTTGTTTGAATTCCTTCAAGCGTACCCTGTACTCGGTTTGTCTAACTTGTTATGGGATTTCTTTGTCTTAATACCTACACAGTAGCTCTGATGGCTTCTGATCTCATATGGTTAAAGCAACTCATTTTTATAATCCATCAACTTAAGATCCCTTTCCATGATCAATTGACGGGTACACTTTTACGTCGATATTTTAATTTCTTCCCTCTCGCTGTCCTATATTATAAAAGAAGATCCTATTTTTCTTCCTTAAAGAATAAAACACAGACTGTTTAACAAAATCCTCCTTTTTCTCACTCAGCAAATCGTCTTATACTGACTTTAAAGTGGGTACCAGTACTTAGACAATGCAATGCCTTTCAATCATAATGAGGGTCGAATCCTGTTTCTCCTCTCATATATCTTAAATAAAATTTTCTGTGATAGTTCCCAACAACTTATTTATACAATGGCCTAGTAATTCTTTTCGAAAGCATGAGTTTTTAGTCAAGTATGATTCAATCTATACAGACTAAAATAGCACATTTTTTGATTCGTATAGACTGCTACTAGAGGTTCGAGTTACTGTCAAATTTGTGATATATAAAGGCTTATATGAATGTTCCGTCCCAATCCACTTGAGGTAATACTTTTCAATTGTCTAATACCGGTTTCAGTAAAGTCAGGCAAATACATTTAATAGGTTAATTCATTTTCCTATGATTTAAAAAAAAAGTAGTTCATACTTGTGATTTGAGATTGCGTCTCGTAGTAAATAGAATAGATATTATCAACTCGTTCCATTGCACTTGACGCGAATAGATAGCTGCTTTCCCTTAAACATATATCTAGTCACTACCTTAATGGTTTTATATTCGAATCCCTGTTAGGGCATCGATGTAATGAACTAAAAAACGGGATGAGTCAATGTCTTGTGTTAATAGAATGGTCTATACGAATAAAGTTCATCAATACTTCTCATGAACTCGTCTTTTGCATTTTCGTTGACACAAGTAATATTATGAACATATCATATCCTTCCTTATACGCAGTCATCAGTACACAATTGTCTTTTGGGTTGTATAAAGGTAAAAAAGTGCAAAAATATCATAAGGGCTCTAGCTACAATAGGGTAAAGAGGAGGAAGGGAAATGTTAGTTTCTGTTACATTTATTTTAAAATCTTAGATATAAATGGAAATCTGTTCTAGTTCACATAACAAAAAATATAAAACCCAACCTTTAAATTATTTTTAGTTCTGGCATTTTGTCCGAAACATTTGTTTTATGCTTAATTTTGTGTAATAACAAAATAGTTTTCAAGCTACAAGTTACAAATTATAAGTTGAAAATGAAAGGTTTATTTTTCTCTCTGTCAAAAAAATGAAGCGACAATTTTTCTAACTAAACCTTTTATGAAACAGGAAAACATAAATCACTTTTCTAAACTTGATTATTATTTTTATTGTACAAACAAGAAAAACCGAAAGCAAACCGAAGATCACAGTTTTGTAATTTTTATTAGATCGTATGTTAAATATTGTATAAATTTAGAATAACAGCTTCAAGGTTAGGAATTGTTTCCTTATTTTAAAATTCAACTTTTCTCTATTTCACCAGTGCCTTGCGCCGAACTCTTACTACTTCCAATATTGTTGTATTCAAGACAATCACCCAAGTGCTCTGTTTTATTTCTAAACCAAAACATTGCAACAAGTGACAATCTTTGTTATTGCAAGTCCATGAATGCTGTGTCTTATATTCGGTTCTTAAAGTTAAAGACTGAAACCATCTTGTTATAGTTTGAAAGAACGTCAGTGTGGATTCAGTGTGGAATTCAGTGAATGTTCTCTATATTTTTTTTCTAAACAATTGGTCCATCGCCTATACAAATTCATTTCTCTGATTAACTCTACATATTCATGGTCAAATCCTAAAAAGAATATTCCCTAAACGCATGGCTCCCCATTCCTGAATACTTGGTAGTAGGTAGTCTGCATAAGTACAGTTGTCATTGGCCTTTGTCCCTACTGATGGTTTATATGAAGCAGTCTAAGCCAAAAATCATTCCTGATCGTGATTTATTGAATTTCCCAAGCAGGCCAAACCTGAAACTTATTCAACTCTATGTGATATGAAAGCTTTGTTTTAAAGGAAATAAACAACAGCGTTAATATTGTAGTTCTTTTCGCTTACTTGTTATGCAATCCAACACGACACAGTGTATTATGAGTAGTATACATTACATAGTGGAGTAAAGTTTACTTCATATAAATATAAAATCGAAATCTTTTGCTGTATGTAGTTTAAAAGTACATGGAGGTGGGCATTAAGTGGCTAGGCTTTAGTTTTGGATCTTTTAGATGGAGTTCGGCAGTTCTTTTGCATTCTGTATCATTTGTGCTATGCAACCTAAAATTATATCACGGTTATACTAACCCGGCTTTAGCTCTGGATCTCTTAAATGAATTATAAAGTGAAGGTTTCTACCAAAGGTAGGCTTTGTGGTATATAGTTTAGCAATATATAAATATTTAGTAACCCAGTTTCAGCTCTGACACGTTAAGTTTAGTCTATTACTTCCTCTACCATCACTTTCCTATGTGTTGAGTAGGTGAGCATTATTTGTTGCTTTTTCACTAAGTCGAATTCAGCTCTGGACATGTTAGATCTAATTACGACTGGCATCGTAATTCAAGCAGTCAGTGGTCGTTTTGCTTCGAACAATTAGGTTTAATACCAAGAAACAAAATATACATTCATGGTGCTCGTCTCAAATGAGTTGTATTTCACCATATGAGGTTAAAACTAATATACCATATAAAAGTTGAATCGAAATTGTTTATTACAATAATTGAAACCTTTCAATCCAATATTTAACAAGCTTGGAGTCAATGCTTGCAATGGTATGTGTAAACATGGTCAAGACCAAAATTTTAATATAATCAATACTACATTTACTTCCCTCTCCATCCTCCTATCCCTTTTCTTGTCCTCCAATAATGATTAAGGTTCCTATAAAATGCAATTTTTAAAGGTAGCAATAAAAGACAATCTAGTATTTTACCTTTAGAATTTCCCATCTTTCTTTCTTTCCCTTTGTCTTGCTTATCTATTTCCGAGTAACCAAAAATACACAATACGTAATAGTGCCAGCGAGCGGCAAAAAGGGTGCCTTTTCTCAGTGGCAAAGTTTGCATGTGTGATGTGTTTCCATAAATAATTTGGTTTGTGTAGTAGCTAATTCCTGTGCCAATTTACATGGTATGTAAACTACTTCTTAACAAAATACAAAAAATATCTTGGTAATAGTGCTAGAAAATTATTTAAATGATGCTGTTGTCTACATTTATATTCTTAATATTGTAACGGGTTCAAAACTTCAGTTTTTCGGTGCAGTAATTCACTTTCCTCGATTTTTTTCTTCGTCATTTTCGGGGTAGGGGTATCAGGTACAGTCCTCAAATATTGATTTTTTTAATCTTTGCTACCATTCAAGTTTCATTTGACATCATTAGTAAAAAAGTAAAATTTTAATGCCTTTACACCTTTGGACGTCATTTTGGAGGGTGGGGGAAGTGAGGTAGAGTCCTTCCTCAAATATTGTGTTTTAACATTACTTTTCAATGGACTATGATTTGACATTATTAGTAAAACTTTCAAATCTCAGTGGATTTACGCCCCTGGGGAACCATTATAAGGACAAAAGGGGTCCTGGGGATTCTGGTTTAATATTCTTTATTATGTATTTGTATTCCCTTTCATTTAACAGTATGTTTGCTTTTGTAGTTGCAAGAATTAACACAGTTTCATTTTCTATCTTTCAGGGCCCCAAGGACACATATAGTTTCCCTCCTACTTATTATTCTGTTGTGTTCTACAATTTGTAACCATTTTTTTGTCCTTTAGTTCGAAGCATTAAAAAGTTTCATTTCGTATCTTTCAGGGCCCCTAGGACCCACATAGGGGCCTCCTAGCCATGAGACAGTACTGTCTTTGTAATTCTGTTGTATGTTCTACATTTTTAACAATTTTTGGTTCCAAAAGTATAAACTTAGGTTTTGTATGTTTGAGGCCCTCTAGGGCCCACTTGAGACCTGTGAGTGTTCTCCAACAGTACTGTCTTCTTACTCTGTTGTATGTTGTACAATACGCAACCATTTTGGGTCCCAAGGATTACAAAGATCCATTTTCCATGTTTGGAGGGCCCCTGGGGGTCACTTGGGATCTGTGAATGTCCCCGTACAGTACCGTCTTATTAGTTGTATGTTTTATCATTTAAGCTACATTATATTTAGGATCTGTCAGGGTCATATGGCGCCTGTATCGTACTGTTCACTGCTCTTTGCTTTCAACATTACAACACTAGCTAATAGTGCTTTGAATAGGTCCCAGGGGCACTTGCAGGCCCCGGGCAGGGTCTGGTATAATATTCGCTTATTATTTTTTATTTTAGAGCACGCGTGTTAATCTTCTTAGCATAGTACTTCGTATAGGTCCCAGGGGCACTTGGAGGCTCCGGGCAGGGCTGGTATAACATTGTTTTATTATTTTTAATTAAGGACCTCTCAGGGGCTGTTGGTGGTCCTGTATTCTTTTTTAATTTGTACTTCATCCTGTATTATAAAGTAGTTGTATTATCTTTAATTTAAAACAAGTCGCGTCTTATAAACTTTTTATTACACTGCTCGGAAAGACTATTCTGAGGTTTCTCGCAACTTATTCCCGCTTTCAAGCATATGGTTCGTGGGTTCAATACAAGCGACCGACCATCCTAACTGAGGTTTTCACTCAGTCACACCAGGCAATTACCTGGATGGTACTTTTAACATAGATCCTGGCTGACACTTTTCTCTCCCTTATCTGAGCCATAAATACAAAAATTCAAATTCAGTGTTGTTCGCAATCCACTTTACCATGTAGGTCCCGCTCTTAAAACATCTTTTGCCTTTTCAGTGCTATGCCAAACACACACAGTAATAATAATTACACCAAAGCAGTTTAACCTTCACTTTAAGCCATGGTTGCGTCCTTTTTGATTATACCCGCATAACGAGGTCTCGCCAGTTTACTTTTCTTGTTCCATATTTACAAATATACAAGCAAGTTAAACTGGATCACTTATTTTCCCTGATCCTATGCTCTTTCATAGTTCTACAGAATGTGTGTTTCCCTCATCTTTCTTTATCTTGTCAAAAACCTTTCTTAAAAAAACGAAATACACGTGACAAATATTTAACTTAAAATACATTAGAAATACATCAACTAGTACAAAATCTCTGTACATACCACAGCATCCACTATGAACACAAGCACAGACAATCTCCTCAGTACGTTTTTCCGCATTAAATGTTCAACGGACAATAAGCTTTGAACATCTCCAAGTATCTCGCATCCGACCTGTAGGCTTCTTTTCCCTCTCTTTCTTCTAGTCTCAGTCTGCCGATGCGACTTGATTCGTATGCACACTGCATCTCATCTTTCAGACAAACTTCCAGTCATCTATTTACATAATTTTTCTCCCAAGTACTTCTTTTGAAATAATCATGTCTTCTATATGGATTGCCTGTCTCCACCCAGCGACCCATGTTCACTACCTAAAAAAATGGAGAGGGAGAAGCCAACATTGTGCCTGTCTGCGTGTTATTAGTATGCGTGTAATGTCACGTTTATTATTACAGGCACTAAGTTTTTCATTATCTAAGTAAGTTTTTCATTAAATCGGAAGAAGAAAACATAAATAGCCTAAAGCACTACATCCTCCTACTAATTCACGCTACATACAACCTTGTGGAGCTTACGCAATGACCTCTGGAACTAGAATTTGTCATGCACACATGACTTTAAATAGGTTTAAAATCATGCAACATTCTTTGTATAAACAAAAGATTGTATTATATGTTTTGTGCCGTCCTTGTTGTGAGTTTGTTGATTAGTTGCAACTTGAATATATTATAAACTTGACAAACAAATTAATAACGAAAAGATTAATTTGGGAAATTTAAACAAATGTCAGGTGAACTGATGAGGTTTTTATTTAATAAAACAATTTTATTTGAGAAGGAAACAAAATATAAAAGATTCAATATATAAAATTGATATTAATTAAAGGCAATGTTGCTTTTGACAAATTAAGTTATGTCAGAAATTAAATGAACGAACAGTTAGAAGTTTAGCAATTGTTGACATTTTTTGTATAACGGAATTTAAAGAATGATTATGTGGTGTAGTAGTTAGCTCTTCAATTTTAAATAAATCGAATACATGTTCCCTAAACGGGATAAAACCTATCTTTTCATTCGTCGTCTCGAATAATCTGAGATTTGCTGTGCTTTAGCATTTACTGCTCTTAGATTTAGCTTCTCCTGATTGATGAGGTTGTACGAAAGGTATTTTAGCCTCCACTGCTCAATGACGGAGTTGACTTAGAGCAGATTACTTCCCTCCGGAATAAGGTATGAACAATTGAATGTCGTTTATCGTCTCAATCACAAAGTTAGCGAACCTAAAGAAGTAAAACTTTGAGATATTTATTATTTACTGCTTGTTTTACATGGCGAAGTTAAAGCCTTTACTGCCTTTACCACTCAACCATGAAATACAGAAACAGTAATTAACAGTTTTGGTAAATACTGCTAACATGAAACATATTTATAATACAACAAAGTTCGTAATTATAAAGAAAATAAAGCAACAAAGAGAAGATAGAAAACAAAATAAAAATTATCTACACTACATACGTAATTAAAAATCCACTAACCCCCCCCCCCCCCACACACACACATACACGAGAACATAAAAAATATAAATACAATGCTAGGAATACCATGAGAATATACATAAACTAACATTATCAACTTACCATTAAACATATATTGATAACTAAGTGATACTAGTATTTATTTGTTAAAATTTGACGATTTAAGAGAATATTATTGAAACTCATCTTCGTTGTGTATAACGAAATAAACCGCTTCTCGTATGGAAGTGTGGATAAAAGATTAACTTTTGTGCTTCATTTCATTGAGATTATTCAAAATGTGTGGAGAGGAAAAGTGATTTCAATTTGGATTGGACTTCTTTCTTGCTTGCAGAGCAAGCTACGCATTTGAGAACACTTTCCCAGTCAGTCTTTGGTTGTGTAATTGTACATGTGAAGACAGGCTCTCACTTCTATTAGCCCTCTTGCACACGGTCCAATTTGTTTCAGACATGACGGAAGACTTTTTTTGCATGAAGGAAATCGGAAAAGTAGTGGAGCATTGTTTTAAATGGAGTTTTGTACACGTTCAGACAGAGAGTTCTGTAGGTTTATTTTGCAAAACAGCTGCCTGAAGACTCCACTGCGCTTTCCGATTGTCTGAAAGTGGATTTTGTTACAGTGGCAGCGAAAGCAACGCGCGCACGCACACACGTTCAGGTTTGCATTGGACAATGTAGTCCAGGTTTCAGTGTTTCCATCCCACTGTTTCATAATTAAATCTCCTGTTTCTTTGCATTATCTACTGTTTACTGTTAATTTTCTTCCTTAAATACCATAAACTTTCCTATTGTTAAAAGAAAAGAAAATATCCATCGTAGTGTACCCCATAACGTAGAAATATTAACAGTTTATATGTGATGTATAATGTTTTAACTTATAAATGTTGATTTCCGTACTTGTCTCCCCACCCCCTCATTCTTGCTTCTTGTGTCAACTTTTGTCATAAGGCTCCTTTTTTCGCTTGTGCAAAAGAATTATTGGATAGCCATGATTCATTGAATACTGAGGACTGCACTACGCTGTAACCCGATCTCGTGGAAAACAAAACAAAAACAGATAGACTTGTAAACAAAATCTTATGTGGACAACATCATACAAAAAGAATTATCTCAGTATCGCAGGGTCATTTGTTTGCGATAGACAGTTTAACTAAAAAAGTGCAGGGATTGCTTTAACCCAACAAGTGAATTCTGTTTTCAAGTTTCCGTTCGATATGTCGGAAGCATGCGGATAATGTTGTGTTGATGAGGAAAGGGAGAGAGATGGAGAGAGAGAGAGAGAGAGAGAGAGAGACAGAGAGAGAAATATATAGTTTATACAGTGTGTTTCATAACTCATGTTCCTTTTTTTTAAATTTTGAAATAGAATGAATCCACGCTTTTCTCTGTAATTTTGCTAGCACATGAGGAAGGGGTGGATGGATGAGTATGTAAAATTGAATAAGATTAATTAAAGATACATTGGACCCAGGGCCGGATTTATATGTCTAGGCACCCTAGGCCCATGACTTCCAGCGCCCCCCGTCCGTCCACCCTCATTACTTCCATCCTTTTTCCCTTCCTACCCTCACATGATGACAAATGACTCTCCTCCGTCTTCTAGCCATTAATAATAATAACGATATAATAATTATTTAACCATGGTTATTTACAAAATACGTTTAAGTAATATTATAAAAATAAAACAATTTCATTAAATACAATAAGGGGCCACGGTGACTCAGTTGGTAGAGCGCTCACCTCTGGTGCTAGGGGTCTTCGGATCGATCCTTGATCATGCCATGTGGGCTTTGTGGTGGACAAACACCGTGTACGTGGATTTTCTCAGGGTACTCCCGTTTCCTCCCACTTTCTTTATTCCACCACCAATTCATCCCATCATCATCCATACGGCCTGAGCCATAGTAGCCTAAAGGCCTTAGAATAAATTCAAATTATATACAATGAGCAATTTTAATTAAATGATTGTAGGCTAGTTGTTGAAAGTATGTTAATTACATTGAACAAGAATATAATACAAACTATTTTTCAGTTTTATTTTTTACAATATTTTTATTACATTTCGTTCACGGCTTTTATGCAGCTTTAAGAAGAATCCTAGCTTCAGCCATTTTTGGATTCTACTTTTTCTAACATCACAAACGGCACATTGCAGTTTAGTGTTAGATTTACAATTTTAATAATTACAAACTCTAAAATTTCCTAAATACCTTTATGAAGTTTTTAAGAAGAAAACAATCTAAAAAATCTAAAAATTAACAATTTCAATCATAATACAAAACACTAAAATTTCCTAATTACATTTATAAAGTTTAAAAATTCTAAAAAATACAATGACATTACGAAACACAAAGTACAAAAGACACTTATATCACATAAGGACATACAAAAGCACTTTAAAGTAAATTAAAGAATGGTAAAGTCATCATATTTTCTCCTCGCTATTTAGCATTTATTGATTCATCCTCTTTTCCACTTCTCTTTATGTAGGAAAAAAGAAACGTAGATTTACACAACTGAACTGTGCTATGTATCGGTATCAGTTAGTAAGTATATCGGTCCACCCGCCAATACGTCGCCCCTAAAATGTAGCAAGTTCAAAGAAAAAATAAATTTCTAGGAATGGACAAAAGTGACACTACAAACTCATTAGCGTCGTTGAATACGTAGGCAGCTCTTTGAATTTTAAACACCATTTCCGGAAATATGCATCTCCTGAAGATAAAGTCAAGTTAAGGAAAAAATGTTTCTTCTGTCATAAAAGACACGTTAAGCTATTTTTAAAGTTTGTAAGGTCTTTAAATCCATCTTTGGATTATACCAGGATAGGGTATGGTATGGTAGCGGCCATTATCTTAGTTAAGGTACCATTCTGACGTTTGTCTGGCCAAACTGAAGGGAACTAAAGGAAAATGCCAGTCAGGATGGTTGACAGCCGGATTCGAACGTACGGTCCATTGCGGACCCGAAAAGACATTTTAGTTTTACTCATATACAAAAATTAGCGTAAATAACGCCTTCATGCATACTTAACACAAAGTATCTTTTGCACATTAACAGAGGTATCAACGACAGCGACGCCCAAAACATAGACTTAGAAAATAATATTTTTTTAAAGACATACTTTTCTTAAACAATTCCTACTAAAAAGTAAAAGAAAATGTTTATGCATGACTTAAAGAAAAGCATGAGCCACTCTCTCATATACGGTCACTTTATAAATTTTTCAATTGGTGCACCCTATGCTTTTCTTTTTAAAAGTTATGCAACAACATTTTTTTTATTTGTTTAGTTCGAATTGTTTAAGAAAAGTTTGTATTTAATTATTAATTTTTTACCCAAATCCTAAAGTGTTCTGCAATCAGTCAAACGCCAAATCGTTGCTGGCTAGTATTTATGAGTAATATTTTTTAAAAAAAATATATATATATGCTTTCAAATTATAGAAAGATATGAAAGTAAGAAGGGAATATTGTGTTGTCACCGGCCTTACGTCATTGCAAAATTTCATCATTGTATGAGATCGGGAAATGAGTTGGAAGATTTGAGGACACCAGGAGCAATTGTGAACTAAAGAAAAAGAGTGTAATAATGATTGTTGGTTTGTACAAAGACAAAAATAGGAAAACATAATGTTCCTAAAATAGGCTCTAATCTTTGTTCTACTATTTCTAATGTAAATTAACATAACTTAAAATTACCTGAAGCCAGTTATTTACGACGGGGTCAGGCGCTTCAAAGGTGACAGTGTTAGGCGCTCTCTCTTAATGAGCTTTAATAAATATAGTTTTCGTCTCGCGTTTTAAAAGCAATTTATATTCTTTCCTTGTAAAGTGCGCCCCTAGGCCTGGGCCTATGCATAAATTCGACCCTGATTGGACCAACGTTGCATTCTCTTTCGAAAATTGCGAAAGCGATTTTCTGTTTTTGGAAATTAGAGTGGGTTTCCCTCCTTTTTCGTTTTAATTCAGCCTTAACATTGTTTTCCATAAGCAGAACATCACTTTCACAGTTTTCGCTACGGTAGACAATGAAACATTTGTCCAATATTTCTCGCATTAATTAATCGAATTCAAGTTTTACATACCAATCTCCATCACATGCTAGCAAAATTACAGCAAAAAAAAATCATTGAATTTTCCCAAACTTCAAAAGGAAAAGTTACCGTAACAGGAGTTATGGAACGCATTGCATGGAGAGAGAGAGAGAAACACTGTCTCTTTTTTGTCTTTCTTTCTGTCTCCCTCTTCCCTTCCTCTCAATTCGCCTTCTTCGCGCGAAAGCCTTTCATTGTTCATTGAGTAGACATGGCCAGAAACAGAAGATCCAAACCGGATCGGAAAAACCAGAAGTGCTTCAGGTTTTCTTCCTACAAAATGTCTGTCAGACAAATCGGAAGCTTGCCGGATAATGTGTAAGTAGCCTTATACTGCCTGTTAGCTTCTTCGGGAATAGCAAATTTATATCCTGCCAGTTCAACTCTTGACCCTTCGTGGATCGTGAGAAGTGACTACACTGGTCGTCGGTTCACCCTGTCGCTTTCACAACCCACGTAAATTTGCATAGAAGATTCGGGAACTTCCCGCCTCGAGAGCTTCTGCTCAATAAAACGAAGACACCCGCCCAGCACTCTGATACTGACTCCGAAGCAGCAAACATTATCATTCTATCATTTCATCGCAATCGAAGATTCTTACAGAGACTCTGAAGTAGCCAACATATCGTTTTATCGTTCCATTGCAATTGAGGATTCGGAAGATGGCTCCGAAGTAGCCGAAACCTCTTCTCATCGTTTAATCGCAAGAATATCGTTAAACAACTAAACGAAGCGAATTATCACCATAATTACGTAACAATCGTCAAACAAACAGTCACATTGTATTAGTGTTGATCGAACGAAACTACACCGCTTATCTTAACCTCGAAGATTGGATTCAGTGATCATCAGTTGAAAACGTCAAGTGTAATACAACGAAACTTATGGCCACATTCCTGAAATGTAGTGCGATACAGTGTTAGTAATCGTATATTCGAGCTCCCGCGTTTCCTGTGTGGTACGGTATAAAGCTAAGCGATATTAGCACAGCAAAAGAGTAATAAGCATAGTAATAATATATATCAATCGTGGGCACACTGAATAAATACGTCTTGTATCATTTAGTGTTTGTGTAATAAGTTACCACATGAGGAATTGGCGAACAGTTTTTGCCGCCCCACAAGTAGGCCAGGTGCTGGCTGTTGCCACTTCTGGGGAAATCAGCTACTCCCTACCTTGGGCCATGGTTTGGGTTCGCTGGTGTTTGGAAGAATGAAATAATATTATAGGTAGTTAAAAATGATTATAGATTAAATTGCGTAACTAAAGTATGTTTCAGAAACGCGAAATCACATCATAATTTTTTCCAGTTCGCAGTTGGCTAACTCAAAAATCCCGATCATTCCCCACTAGGTGTGGAGAAGCAGTCTTTTTCTGTAGGTTGGCCAACTGTGACACCCATGTAGAACCCACTATTAGTTTGGCGCAGACGCGTAGTCATTTGTTTAACAAGTCAGGACAAGAAGACAACTGAAGTTGCAATACCGCGGCACGAGGAATA